>JAQZBX010038419.1:0-23415 GCA_029593785.1 Cabassous unicinctus | reverse complement strand
AGTATGCAATAAAGAAAGTCTGTTTTATCAAAATAGCTTCTTGTACTTTAACCTTATCATTTCCATGGAGAAACAGGTCTTATCACTTTTAAAATGAACACAATGTTCAAACCTGCTTTCTCAGAGTCAAATTCTAAAGAGTAGATTTTATTTCAAACTTTTACAGGTAACTTGGTCTTTTAAAGTTCATGTGATATACGTTGAATGAAATATTTAAAACTGTTGTATAATTAAAAGAAATTTTCTAATTTTATAAAAATTAAAGCTATATGAATAAAAAGTTCATATGAATACTTTAAGAATGTATAAAATTCCTGAAAATATAATATTGTTTCAATATAATATTAAATAAAATATAATGTTATTAATCATAATTTTTAGTTATAAGTACAAAAAGAAAGCAGCCATTAAAGGCTGCTGGGGTAGTGCATAACAGTAAATTATAGTAAAATAAAATAACACCCCTGCAAAATGCAGTGGTCCCAAATATTGATGGTTTGTTACAAGGGGTTAATATCCAGTTATGTCACTATCACTTTGTTTTAAAACTTGTTAAGGCTTTCTTTGGTTTTTTCTTGGATGGGTCAAGCCAGCCCACATTCCCCTTTCTGTAAAGCAGCCAACAATAAATCAAGTTTATATTCAACATTGGGAGCAACAGCCCCAATTCTAATTATAATATTAACAACAGAATCAATGCCAGTATTAAAATTACAAGTTAACGTATTACCCCACAGCCCAAGTAGGAAATACTAATTAGTTTTTACCTATGCCTCAAACTATACAAAGTAAAGAAATTAAGGTCATTGCTACTAAGAATCTTAAACCCTTAAGAAATAAAAGTTTATTCATTGGATGTCTGTTGTTGTATAATCTACTATAGTTATGAATTATATATAATATACTTAAATACTAATCAAACCTTCAATACAAAACATTACCTACTTAAGTGATTTAACAATCTATATATTATCCATAGAGGTATTTTAATAAGTATATATATAAACCTCTTGTTTTGAATTAAATCTGTCCTAAAACTAAATATATTTTAAAAAAAGTTTAGTAAGTATTGTTCAAGCCTAAAAGTAAAACATCATACAGAAAACTTTGCTAATCAACAAAACAATATTTCAGGAAACATATTAAATATTAAAATAGTAATATTTTACTAGTTAACACTTTTCATATTTCTAGTTAACACTTTTCATATTTCAGGAAACCTATTAAATATTAAAATGGTAAGCACATTAAGGATGTTTTATAACAAATTAAAAAAGATAAAGTGTATTTCAACAGGTGCTATATTCCTCCCTGGGGGAGCTGGCCAATCTCTCAGGGACTGATGCATAAACCTTAAAATGTACAGCCCAAAGAGTGCTGTGTTCCTTCCTGAGGAGGCTGGTCCCTTCCTCAGGAATTAGCAAAACACTCACAGGTTGGCATCTATACTATCAAATTTATTAATCCTAAACACAGTCAACCAAAACTCTAGTGTCAGTTGCTACTTCAACAATTCAACACTTCTCACCTAAAAGCTAAATATTGGTAAGTATATATATAAAACTGTGTTATTTATCTGTCATTCTGTAACATTGTTCAATATTAACTTAATCTTTTAATTAGTTATGTTATTTATGTTTCTCACCCTAATTGTCAGTATAACCTTATTAAACTAAATATATATATTAACATTTATTTTATATCTATCCAAAACTCTAACCAACAATAAGCCAAATATATCAGTGTATTAAACAACTAGTTTAGTAAAGAATAAAGATAATAATCAATGGGAGAAGGTAAAAGTTAAGTAGGTTATAGTGTCGAGGTTTTGCTCTTATCATTATAGATAAAGGAGACCAGTTTTGGGTCCCATCCGGATGTCTGAAGCCTAAAACATGAACAAGCCAAAAAAGCTAACACAAAAAAACAAAAAAAAAATGGAAACTTCTAAAAGGCAGAATGTCACACTAAATAGAGTTATTCTTTGCTATGCTTACTTTGTCAACCACAACAGTAAGTAGTGCACCTTCACATAATTATACATATTAGGCTTATATTACTAATTCACCTCTTTTAGAATTGTTAACTTGGGGGAACAAATCCTACCCTGTTTATATAAATCAGTCTTTTCATTTTCCTGGGCCCAGTGATTCTCACCTTCCTCTAAAAGCCTAAGGAGGTAGGAAAATTGATTAATAATTACTCTACAGGAGTGGAAGGCATGCCAATATGTTTTGGAGAAGAAGATATTTGTTTGAAAATGCATTATCAATTATGGTTAAGTATTAGAAAAAAATGGTACCCGTAATCACCATTCCAAATATGCACTTGCAGCACAAGGATTTAAAGGCAATATTTCTCAAAATAAATTTCCTATTCCTGTAGGGATTCCCATGTGCCAAATTCCTTATGTGTATGCTAACAGTCCTGTATCTCCATGGACTGTGTGTCATGGCACAGAACTATGAAATGATTGGAATCCTGTAGGCTCTGCTCATGAAAAAGGCCGGCCGTTCAATTTGTAATGGCATAAGGAGAACCAAAACATAAGTACACATGCAAATAATTCTATTATCTGGCACTGGGGAGGCTTTACACCACCTAATCCTTTCAGCATGGGTCTTCCCACTCAGCCTCATCTATGGAAATTAGCCTCGGCCTTCCACACTGTTAATTCTTGGCAGGGCCGCATTTCTAATATAAGTACTAATTATACTTTTACCCTTACTCGTAATAATACTGAATGGGTTAGGGCTTGTTTACGTCTTCCTTATGTTCTTTTATTGGGTAATATTGTTTGGAACAATAGTAATGGAGCCATAGAATGTTTAAACAAATGTTCTTTATATAGTTGAATTAACAATTCTATTAGTTTCCCAAATATTTCTAGTCTTTACATCTTAAAAGCAAGAATTGAAGTGTGGTTGCCAGTACAGATAAATAGAGAATGGCAAGAGACCCCAATTATGGGGATATTGACTTCTATCTCCAAAAGATTGTTAAAAAGGGCAAGAAGATTTGTTGGAATGCTAATAGCTGTAATTATGGGTATTATAGCAGTAACAGCAACAGCGGCTACTGCAGGTATAGCCCTTCAACAAAAAGTTCAAACTGCTGACTTAGTGCAAACATGGCAACAAAATTCAGAACAGTTATGAAGAACTCAAAGACAAATAGATTCAGAAATACATAAGGAAATAGCACATCTAAAACAAACTGTTATTTTGTTAAGAGATCAGATTCAAGCTATGAAATTAAAAATGGAAATGAAATGTAATTAGAATTAAACATCTTATTGTATTACTCCTGTGCTTTACAATGCAACTAAGTTTCCTTACGACTCTGTGAAAAAACATCTTTTAAATCATAATAATTTAACTAAGGAAATTCTATGCTTGCAACAAAAAATACGTCAAACATTTGAAAACCAATTGCAAGTTATAACTGGTGAACATATTTTGAAAATGTTAAGAAATGATTTAAAACAGTTGCATCCTACAGAATGGTTACATTGTTTATCAAGATCTGTTATGTTCATATGTATAATTGCATTAATATTGTGTTTGCTATATTGTTTGATTTACAGAAGATCATGACAACTTAACCAATTAATGCACCGACATTCTGTTACTATGCACATTATGCTATTACAATTAAAAAATAAGGGGAAATAAAGGAAGAAACAGAGAGCCAGATAAACTTAGAATCAACCAGAAAAATGAGAGCATATTCTTGGAGCCAAACACAGTCAAGCATATGTAGATAATTACTGTTACCTCTAGTCCAACTCTCTGTCTTCAAAATTTTAAACATGTGATCCCACTCAGTTGTGGGTTCATCCAGGATCCTGGGATCTCGGTAATGAGGAGAGACCCTTGAAACCCTTCTCCAAATGGCAGGATGTCCTGCCAAAGTTTTATGGTGGTCTTCGGGGTGGGAAAAGTTGGATGTCTCTCCCCATTACCAGACCTGAAGGAAGCAGAGACTAAATATAAGACATCTCGGACAAGAGACGTTAAGCTAATGTGAGCAAAATACATTGAGTCTGCGAGATTAAGTATTGCACAAAATCCTGTTGAGCCTGTAAGATGCATCTTCAAGACTATATATAGTATAAGACATCTCTGACAAGATATGTTGAGTCAGTGCAAGCAAGATACGTTGAGTCAGCAAGATTGAGTAATTGCACAAAAAATTCTTGGGCAAGATACAGGGCCTAAAGTAGGGACCAGAGGCTAGCAACACCTTAAATAAGTTTTAAAAAGGAAAATGAAAAATCTATTAGAAAACCTTAACGGTTTGTCTGACCAATTTAATCAATTTCTCAGGCCAAAAGTTTATACTTGGATCAAATTAATGTACATTTTAAATCATTTCTTCTCTAGTAACTTTGGTGTGGTGATCATTGGTGTTTTGCTACTCTTAACTGTGTAAGGAGGCATTTGCGTAGCCCTGCTGTCCCACATTAATAGACTTATAAGACCAGCCATGCCATCAACTTGATTCTGCTTGAAACCCTTGACTCTCGAACCCCTGTCCATGGCAGCTTGGCTGGTTCCAAAGACGGGTAAGTCCCTTAGAGGAGGGCAACCTAAGACAGGCCCAGTCACCCTAGACAAAAAACAAAAAATGGGGAGATGTTGGAGAAGATGCTGAGAGTCAGAGCATAAAGGGTTAAGCATTCAACAAGCATGCTTGCTGGCAGAGACACGTTAGTAAATGTCTCCAAGGACACTGCATACTGCAGATATCAGGGGGAGGAGGCAGAGTGAAATGAACTCACCACACAGATGTTATTTTCTGAATTCCTAAGAAAAAATGTCTGGTAACTCACAAACAGGTAGCGCTCTCATGCACTAAGCTGAGATGTTAGATAGACTAAGGAATTTAGGGCTAGAAACAATGTTTATACTTGTGCCCCTTGGTAGACTGCCAGAGAAGGCAGTGTTCTTGCTGTAGTAAGAGAAACATAGTGGTAGAGTAAGTTTAGGGGGGCAGAATTTATGCACTGTTGTAAGCTGAATAAAAGAGAGGGTCACAGTGATCTTGGGGCTGTGTCTTTTGCCTGAGTGAGCTGCAGCCCTCTGCTTCATATGCGTTAACTTGTCTAACTCTTCCTTTGTGCTGCACCCTGACAACAACATGTGACAACATGGGTGAACCTGGAGGATGTTATATTGAGTGAAGCAAGCCAGGCACAAAAACAAATACTGTGTGATTGTGCTATCATGAACTAAATATATTGTGTTAAATCATGGAGTTAATAATTAGAATAAAGGTCACAAGGAAAAAGGAGGGTAGATAATGGAAAACTGAGGTTGAATCTGTGCAGAATTGGTAAAAAGTTTGTTTGTAAATCTTTGGAATTGAATAAAAATGGTGAAAGCACATAATGATATTTTTAACTAGGAGTGATATTGTATGAGTATGACAGTGGTTGAAAGGGAAAGTCTAAAGTCATGTATATTACCATAAGGAAAGCAAAAAACTATAATACGGTATGGTATATGACAGCAAAGCCTCATGTAAAACATGAATATGGGTGTTATTGCATATATAAGACTGTTTTTACAAAATATAAATACTAATATACTAGAGAGAAAGATAAAGAATAGCAACTTTGCACAGAAATGGAAGCACACAAAGATTGAGAGTTGATGAGTTTTGTTTGTTATTATTATCATTATTCCAATTATTATTATTATTGGAATAATGAAAGTTCTCTATGAATGAGTGTAGTGATGAATGCACAAATATGTGATTACACGAAATACCATTGATCGTACACTTTGGATGGATTTATGCTTTATTAATATGTACCAATAAAATTGATTTGTTAAAAATATAAGCAAAAAAACCTGTATAATCTTTTTTTCTAAGGAAGAAATACAAATGATATAAAACACATGAAAAAAGTTCAATGTCACTGTTTATCAGGGAAATGCAAATCAATGTACAGTGATATATCATTTCACACCTACTAAAATGGCCACTATTTAAAAAACAGACAATGGCAAGTGTTGAAGAGGATGTAGAGAGATAGGAACATTTATTCAATCTTCATGGGAATATATTATGGTACAGCCAATGTGCAAACTGTTTGATTTTTTCAAAGAAAGTTAGGTATATGTCTGCTATGTGACCCAGCAATACCACTACTAGATACATACCTTGAAGATGTGAGAGCAAATACATGAGAAGACATCTGTACACTAATGTTTATTGCAATAATATTCACAATTTCCAAAAGATCAACACATCCTAGGTGTCCATCAAGTGGCAAAAGGATAAACTATGGTATATACACATGATGAAATATTATTCAGCTGTAAGAAAAATTGAAGTCCTAAATTATATGACAATATTGATGATTCTGGAGCACATTATGTTGAGTGAAGCAAGCCAGGCACAAAGGGAAAATATTTTATGATTTTGTTATTTTGAACTAAGTATAATGAACAAATTCCTGGAATTAATAGCTAGAATATATGTCATCAGAGAAGAATATGTGTTTAGAAACTGGAAAGCTGATGTTTGATCAGTACAGACTTGGTAAAAATTTGTAAATGTTTGGAAAAGAATAGAAATGGTGAAAGCACATGATAGGATTTGTAATTAGTAGTGCTAAAATATGAATATGATAATGGTTTGTTTTTTGTTGTTTTTCTTTTTTGGAGTAATGAAAATTGTCTAATATTGATATAAATGATGAATGCACAACTCTGTGATTGTACAAAATATCATTGTACTCTTTAGATAAATTGTATGGTTTATAAACAAAAAAAAATACTGCTAGTTGGGGAAAATACCAAATGTATGATATGGATTATAGTTAGTAGTAATACTTTGATGATGTTCTTTCATAATTTGTTACACATGTTTCACAATAAAGCAATATATTGGTGGTGGAGTGATGTATGGGAGCCCTGCATGAGGTTACCCATGTTTGTTTTACAATTTCACAACTTTTACTCAAAAAAATTCTCTTATAAATGAATAGCACATGACATGGGGTATGATATTACTTTGAAATTTTATAATAAATTGGTCATTATAATTTTTAAATGGTGCTTTAAAATTTGGACTTGAACATTCATAAGTAAAACACCTTTTTCCACCAATTTCAAGTAAATTTACTAACTCATAACAAGTCATACAATATCTATGTTTTGCCACATTTACATCATAAATACAGTTAGATTATTCCCCCAGATGGCCTCCTAGCTCATCTATGAAATCCTTTCACAACCAGTTATGAGTTTTGAAAGAGCCAATAAGCTTATATGTAAAATACTTCCTATCTAAACATAAGGCACAAGTCTATTATTCATTAAAATGGCAGAGATCATTGCAGAAAGTCCAGCATTCCACAGAACCAAACAGGTATTATGCAGACCTTAGGATCAGTATGAGTTGCCTCACTCAACCCTATATAACTCAGGTGTTCAACAAATGGTACAGACAATTCAACAGGACAAACCACAGACAGACCCCTGAGACTGCTATTCTCTAGGACAGTGCTGGCCTGACAATTCCAGGGGTATGAGAACTTCCAAACTCAACTTGGGACAACCATATACCCATGTTCATTGTATCTCTTGGATTTTCAGCACATCTTGATCTATTCTGGTCTCTCCAATTTTACATCACAGGGCCATGAATTTTACTCTGTAATGTATAATCCTTTTCTTGAACACACTCCAAAATTAAAGAAACAATAGTTCTTATATTTACTTCCATTTATCATGTTTGAATAAAACTTTTCTACAAAATTGGAATTTGTATAATTGGGACCATGTGTGCAAGGAGAATTTTACTTATCTTTTTTGAAAAGTTTTCAAAATGTGCAAATATATATCAATAATTTCAGAAAATAAAAACTGGTGGAAATAAATGATTCCTCTATTCCTTCTATTAGCTAACCCTCTGCTTTTGCTCTTCTCAACAATGCACAACCCTGCGTGCTAGCATCTGTGACACTGCATTGGTTGAATTCATCTGCCGAAATACCAGCCTTCTTACTGACTAAACTTCACCTCTATCACAAATGTTTCCTGCATGTAAAAGCCAATTACAGGCATTAACATGACTAATGAGTGCTTTATTTCTCCATTGAGGAAGTTGCTTGGATGAGAATAAACCTCTAATCTCTCCAGTAAATACAGAGCCTTAATGGATTGTGCAACAAATCTGTGTAATGTTGATCAACATTGATCAACCCCTATCATATCCATCACCATTCAAGAGGCCTGGATAAACTGAACTGCAGCTCAGATCCTTGAATATGTCCTAAATGAGCTTAGAATACCCATGCCACTAAGACAAATCTGCCCATTTTCTGACAACACATGTACAATTCCAGTAGAAAGAAGAAAGCCCTACTCCTCAGAGAATGCATTGTCAATAGTGCAACTGACAGCTGTCTTCCTCTGGGTTTTCACTCACAATGAGAGAAGCAGTAGGTGACCAAAGTTGAGAATGGAGAAAGAAGCTATGAGATTCTCGACTTCTCCTCAATTTCCAGACCCACCTGTCATGAATCCCAACCCTTCACCTGAAAGTATTCCAAGGCCAATCAACAGGAACATGAAGTGTGCTGCATGAGGAATAGGGTGAGGATCCTCCCCTCCCAGGGTCAAGAATAAGAAGGACTTAGCTACTCTGTATGAATAGGAATATATGAAAACCTTCATTTTACAGATAAGAACATTAAAGTCATTGAGTTTTATACAATCATGTGCCCATGGTTTTCAGAGATTTTCAATTCCCTCCCTGATTCTAAAATATTGGGTCTCCACCTCCAGAGACACGACTCAAATTTCTCAGATATGAATATTCCTGGCTTATGAAACATCCATCCCAGGCCACTGGACTCTAACTCACTCCGTGCTTTACCCTATACCTGTCCATTGGAGGTACACTTGCCCTAAATCATCTTCAATCTTCCACACGGGATGTCAAACTATCATTTTCTCAAATCTGTGTTCAAGATTTTGTACATTGAACTTGGCTATTAACCTGAATAGTAAAAGATGTAGTTCATTATGGGGTTGGTCAGTTCCATGATATTTTTACATTTTAAGAGGTCAATGACTCCCATAATGCAAATCTAGTACTGAAAATCCTCTGTGTCAGAAAATATTAGAAGTACATGGGTTATATTGTCTCACAATCCCCAGAGATTAGGAATGCCAAATAATGTAGAATGAAGAACATGGGAGAAAATCAACTTTCACAATATGATATATTAGTAAACTGACAGCTGAAATCTTGTCCTTTATAAATCATCCTCAGCTGTAACATCCCTGCATTTCATAATGTATAAATTTAAAGGGTCAGACATATTGTGATTCAAGTAATGGAAGAAATTACAACAGTGAGGTGGAGCCAGTGGCCACTGGACACTTTTGGGGCAGGGAACGGAAAAGCAGTTGTAATACAAGGGCTTTTTCAGGACTTGGGAATTATTCTGAGTGACATTACAATGGCAGATATAGGCCATTTTACATCAGCATATAACATGCAGAAATGTGAGGGAGAGAGTGTGGTCTACCATGTGAACTATGGTCCATGCTTAATGGCAAAGCCCCAGGATGTGTATATCCATTGCAGGTAATGTGCCACACTAATGAAAGATGTTTATGTGGGATGTTATGAGAGGTGCGGGAGGTGGGGAACATGGGAATCCTTTGTAATTTTTGTGTAACATTTATGTAATCTAAGCATCGTTTAAATATATATTTATATATATAAATACATAAATAAAATAAATGTAAAGGGTCATCTATACTGTAAATTCTCCCTTACAACACTGTTAATAAGTACATGCATGCCATGGACAAATGATGACATTATCAAAAACAGAAGTCAAATTAACTTACCCATTTGTACCTGAGCCCAGAAAAACAATGGTTTTCTTAAATGTTTTCTGATATTTACAAATTTGGTTATTTAATCTTCACAATAATCTGTTTAAGGCTATTTACCTCTTTAACAAATTAAATAAACAGAGGTTCAGAAATCTTTAGTAATGTTACAAATTACATGGATAGAAAAACACATCCAGAGTTTTTCTGCCTGTCTCCCCAGTTCAGATTTCTTAAGGCTTACACCTAGGTTTTACCTGAAATGCCACCTATCATTTTGATAATCAGAGAATCTCCATCCCATTGTCAAAATCACCTCTTCATATACTTTGTTGACACAATTACACCCCATTTGCAAGTTCTCCTACCATACAGAAAGCTTCATAGAATTGAACTCACTATCCAAGCAGCACCTTCTAACTCACCTGATGTTTATGGTCCAGAATAATCCACATAAACTCATTTCAACAGAATTGTACTGAGAACATTTCTCATGTCCTTCTTGGATTTACCACATCTGTCCCCAATAGGAGTGAGTCCAATTACCTGCCTTGTCCTTGACCACATGGACACAGAACCTGACTAAATGGTTCATCCAGATCTAAACACAGAATTTCTTTCTTTTAGGTCACATGTGTAATTTATCAGTATATATTTGTTTGTTTATTTGTCATTCCTACTGGTATATTTGCATAAAATGATTCTCTTAATGATTTTAGGTAAGTTTTCCTTTGAAAAGTACTAATGAATTTTGAATTGAGAGAATCTGTATGTCCACAGTAACCTAACCTCAGACAGCCTGGGACTAATTGCCTGCAGTCAAATCCAACAATGACATTCTGATTAACAAAATCATTTAAAATTAAGTAAGGGCAGCTTCCAAGTGGTTAAAATTTTCTTCCATATTCACAACTCAGACCTAAACTGCAAAGAAAACAAGACTTATTGATCATGCTTTCAACACATTCCAGTGCTCACAGCATCATTCTTGCTCTAATAAAAGGACTGTTTACATGGAGGACTCTCTTTTTATGCAGCTGATAATTTCTTTATTCCTGTAACCTAGAAGACATACGTGATTAATTCATATGACAGTGAAGATACATATAATAAGGGCGTGCCTTCTTCAACACAATCTTTACCCTCAAATTAGAGACATCATGTAGATGAAATTAAGTAAATTAATATCCAGTTTGAGAAAGTTAAATACTTACTTTGTCTTGTGCATGCACAGAATTAAACCAAAGCTACAAGTTGCTAGATCAGTTTTAATTTAAATTGAGTTCCAAGTTCTTTCTCATTAAAATGTATAAATGATAATTTCTAGATAGCTGCAAAGATTTCTCTCCATGGAAAAGCACATGTGATTAGGGAGCCAATCCTTAGATTCACTCAGCATGATTGTGATGCTCCCATTCCATCTAGAATTACTCAACAACACTGGAGGAGTGGACTTGCTGGTCAGAACCTTAGTGGTCACTGAAGCTGACAAGTGAGTGCAGAAACTGACAGGGAGCTCAACTTCCTCTAGAGAGCCTCTAGTCAATATTCAGGTTGATCTGATGCAAGTTTTGACTGTGAAGCCCATGTGACAGGGTGACCCAGTGGCCACCAGTTAAAAGTGGTCAGGCAGAAAGGACTTCCTGCTCTCAGGTCACTTCATAGATATCTGTGTGCACTCAATGGGTAGATAGGATGGATGTTTTCAAGGCTTGTAGACTCACCCACACCTTTGCTGACTTCTTCCTCCTGAACCATGAGGGAAGATTCAGTCAGAATGGAACACTAAAAAACATCACTGAAGCACTGACCCTTATACAGAAGCCAGGAAGAAGGGGCCACACTGCCTACACCAAAAGACCTGAGTCCTAGAGATGTTGGAGGGCAGCTTTTACTGAGGAAGAACAGAACCAGGAGAACTCAGGCCACCTCACTCCCTCCCTTCCCCTGGCCCAACAGTCACTGCTGGGACAACTGCTTTCTGCCAGAAACAAGCATAACCTCTTCCCATGGGGAATGAAGTCCAGTGGGGCCCAGCTGTCCCACACAGCAGAACCTGAGTTGGGGCAACCCCAGGGCAGATGTGTTGCTTCTTTGGCCAGCTGGGCTTTCTGGTTGATCCAGGAGTCTCAGGATAAAGGGAGGATTCTCTTTCAGAGCCTGAGTGAGATGGATTCTCCCCCTGTATGTGGGCCTCTGGTGGGTGATTTCCACTGTACCCTCAGGGTGTGTAAGCTAAAATATGCAGCAAAATTTGATCCTCTGCCATATCAGATTGCACAAGATGTAGCACATGTATCTACATGATGTCTGCTCTCAGGAGCCTCCCTGCTGTATAGGTGAAACTCCTTAGATAGCAATGCTTTCCTCCATTTACTAGACTAGTTTTGTGACCTGGCACATCTGTCTTTGAGGGGAAGACACAGTCATACTTGTGATGCACTTAACAAATCACATCCGTGTATGACTGTGCCATGTCACCAAGGTCCTGGGCTGTAAGGAACAAGGGTTTGTGCTCTTCCTCCCAGATGTCCTGAAGAGGGCACCATTGGTGTCTCTGTGATAACTGGAGACCTAAGGAATTGAAGGATGACTGAGAAATGTCCACAACTGAAAACTCAGTATTGCCCCACAATTGATCTGGACCTCCCCATTCTAGATTAAGCCAAGGGATGATGTTCAAAATCCTTAACAAGATGGAGGCTGGAAGGTGGGGCAAGGCCCTGGAGTTTCAGGGCAGGGACAGGGATTAACCTTTTAGGTCCAGTTTGTGGGGAAGCCTAGAGAAGACCCTCAGGTGAGCTAAGGGCAGGGACTCTACCAACTGGATTAGAAGGGCTGCCATGTTTAATTGGTAATGCTGTGCCCTGTGTGCCTGTGGGTCATCAGTCTTAGTGACCACATCCTTCCCCCAACCCTGATATGTCACATATTTCAACTCTCTCCAGCAGACAGGTTTCTGCCCTCTGGACATAACCACAGTGCAAGACTAAGGGCAAAGAAAACCACTATCCCAGGGGCTGTGAGATCTAAGTGCTTTGGGCTGGGTGTCTCCTTTAGGATATGTCATTAACAACACAACTGAGTGTGTAAACTGGTGAACTCTCCAGACAGTGGACCTGGGAACCACAATGTCATGTGGTCTGTGAGAAAAAGTGAGTTTTCCTTCCATGGCAAGGAATAAGGACACTGATCCAGACACCTGAGCTCACTGTGAATCATCAGGGCCCAGGCAGAGGGGAGTGGCCTCCAAGGACCTGACAGAGTGGCTGGCAGCCTTCTGGGGAATTTCTGGGTTAAAACAAATTATGCAAGGGATTGCAGGGATGCTAGAAATCTCAGTTCACAGGGAGGAGTAAAGCTTAAGAAACGAGATCAGAAGTGGCTTTGGAAACTGCATCACAAATGTTACTCTGGAATGAATGTAGGAGGGAAAGGAATTCTGAGGTCAGAGACCAAGATCCCAGAAGGATTCAAATCTAATGTAAATGATGGACCACAGGACCCCTAGAGGGGGATTGAGGATGCACAGTACATCTAGACCTTAGGCCATTTGCTAATAATCTTCCTCTGGCCTATTTCTTTGCATAATGTAAGTTTTAATATTTTTACATTCCTCCATTCCCCCTTCCCCACTTACTGCTGATGCAATTCCAGAGTTCCTCTTGAAAGCTAAGAGTTCCTAACTGGTGGTCATATAAATCTTTGCACCAGAAGCACAAAATATTCCCTCTTCCTTCAAAGCTGTAGAGAAGAAGCCACTGTTCTAGGTTAGGAAAATGGTCCTTAATGTGATTTTTACAGATACCCACATTTTAGAGGCTATTGCTATACCCTGTGAAAGCCCCTTTAAACCTAAATTCCATTAGTTCAGATGGCCTGTCTCATCTATGCATTGCACTCACATGTGGTAGATGCTCCATAAGTATCTGGAGGATGAGGAAACAAAACAAAATCCATTTTCCTGCCCCAGACCTCCCTGGGCCCTCATTGCACCTCAAACTTTAACTTGAGTGCAATGTGTTTCCTTATTCTCTGCAGACAACATTTGGGTCTCTTTTTCCCACAAACACTATTCTCCTGACCAGCAGATGTACAGCCTAATTTATACCCACAGGCAGCTGAGCACCCTTGTCTGTGGTTCCAAGAAGTCTCCTGAGCCAGTTTCCCACCACACCTCATTCTCTTGACCATCAATTGTGGGGTGGGGGCAGACAGGGATTGGGCAACAAAGACCTAGAAGTGGTTGTAGTGAGGATGGATTCTCCCAAAGCCTGCCTCTGAGATCCTATCCTCCCTTTCCTCACCATGCTGCCCTGGGCACAATCCATAGCTTTCTTTGACACACTTGCCCTGATAGGGGAAGACCCTAGGATCAGCCCCCTAGTGGGAACCATCAAATATGTGGTACAAAATGTTAAGCTTTGCCCTTCCTCATTCAGAAACTCCCACTTCACATTCCCCACTGCTGAGTAAAGACAGGAGCACTCTTACCTGATCCAAGGTCCACTCCCCTTATCTGTTGGTCACCAGGGCCGTTCTTGGCTGTTGCAACACAAAGGACTCAATATAAAGTTCTTGATCCCAGATTAGAAGGAGAACACTGTCTGCACAGACCTCTAGCCCATGAAAAAGTGATGAGATGATGGCTCCCAGTCTGCAGATTAACATCTGGGCAGATGATCACCACCACAGCACAATCATTCTCACGCTGTCACCCTGCCAGCCATGAGG
Source organism: Cabassous unicinctus (assembly GCA_029593785.1). Lineage (NCBI taxonomy): Eukaryota > Metazoa > Chordata > Mammalia > Cingulata > Chlamyphoridae > Cabassous > Cabassous unicinctus. The sequence goes on along the minus strand of JAQZBX010038419.1, from coordinate 8,815 downwards.
AGACTGTGAATGTTTTGAGCCAACCAGGCTTCCAAGCTCCTAGAAAACCAGCTCTTTCCCATGGTCTGTCCACCTATTATGTCCCTTCAAATATCCCAGGCCTCCCCAACTCAGGCACACTGGGAGTGGGAGGTGCTGTGGGGCTGCCAAGGAAGGATTAGAATATTTGCCTAGCCTTCATTTCACTGCCTTGTGACCCTTATCTTACCTTTGGGTGTGTCCTGGTAAATAGCCAGAATCTTCTGTGGTGGGGATTGAGTCAATTCCTGCAGCTTTGGAAAAGGTTCTCACTTCCAGTTTTCCTGAAGTGAGAGTCTTGGGATATTGGGAAACAAGAAAACATCTTGTTCTTCCAAACATCTCTGCTCAAGTGAGCTGTGTTGGGGTTGTCTCTAGAGTGTGGGTGCCTTCTTACCAGGGTTCCAAGTAATTTTGGGTTATATCTCCAAGGAAGTGAAGTTACTTCTTGGAGTCCCATTACCTGTCCCACTTCCTTGGATAAAATCTTTTATAAAGGTGATACTTCTTCAGCCTCCTCTCTCATGTCATCAATGTAGCTCTATAGTTTCACAAATTTTGTCCTCCCTGCAGTGCCTGGGAAAGTCCTGGGAAATTCAGGATCCCAATATTGAGGAGATAGGGTTTGCTTCTGACCTAAATCCTTTTCCTGCCATATCCATGAACCTGGACAAGTCATTGTATCTCTTGGGTCCCCCTTGTCTCCTCACGTGAACCATAAGAATCATTCTAGCTTCTACATCCTAGGGCCTTCAGCAGATGCATATGGAATAATATCTATAAACTCATGAGCTAATGTGAGAGATGACTAATACATGAATTTTAGAGATGGAAGTATTACATGAAGGAATAAAAAGCAGGGAGTTCAATTCAAATCAGTGCTGGTTCTTGATGGTATGACCATGGGAAATTAACTTATCTTCTTAGTTTCATTTCCCAAACCTTAACATAATGACCTTGAAATTCAATGAAAATTAAATACTACCATATGAGTCAAATTCCTTCAATGGCTACTCATTATATTTAGAGTCAGATTAAATGCCTCCTTTTACCTTATGTTGTGGAAATCTTCCAAATAGTTTCTACAAATCTCTGCTTCCTGATGTACATGTTCTTGTCTAATCTCTTCCTCTTAGATATGAAGTGGACTTAGTGACTCTCTTCTTATCAATAGAATATGGCCAAGATGATGATATATCATTTCCAAGATTGATAAACAAAAGACCTGTGATTTCTGTTTTGTTAGTTTTCTCTTCTGCTATATATTTATCTTTCTCTATCTCTATCTCTATCTCTAATTCTCTATCTTTTTCTTATATCTCACCCTGGGGAAACAGGCTATGATGTGCAGAGGCCCATATTGCAAGAAAGTGAGGGAGGGCCCAGGCAACAGACAGAAAGGAATTCAAGAACTCTGTCCAAATTGAATCCTGTCAATAACACGAGTGCCTTTGGAAGTAGCTCTTTACCAAGCTAAGCCTCAGTTTGGAACTACATCTCAGTGTTAGGAGAGATATTGGGACCAAATCACAAGCTTAGCCTTGCCTGAATCCTTGTTCACAAAAACTGTGCAAAAAAAACACCTTCATTATTGTGAGCCACTAAATTTGGGGGTAGTTTTGTCACATAATAATAGATAATTAATATAATCTACAAGGCCCCAGGATCTGTCCTTCCCCTTCTCCCTCCTTCCCCACCTCTCCTCCCAAGTCCCCTCCATCTACAATGGCCTCCTTTCTAACCTCCTCTCATGCCAAACTCACTTCAGCCTCAGAGTCTGCAAACTTGTGCCTTCTCCTGGCACACTGTACACAGACTTGTGCCGGGCTGACTCCTGTTACTCATTCTGTTTGCAACGTTAATGTCACTTCAGTGATTCCTTTCAGACCAAACCAATTTGCATCTCTCAGACCCCCTCTAACAGCACCATGCTTGGTGATCATTATGGCAATTTCTCTTCTCTTTAACATGTATATGTTTACTTGCATGCTGTGCATCTTAATCCAAATCCAAAATAAATGCAATTTACTTGCATTACTTGCATCTTCCATCTACTTGCATGCTGTGAGCTCCTGGAAATGAGGGATAAATTTGATCTTTTACAACACTGAACCCAAGTCCTAACCAAGCATCTGGCACTGGGTGAATGCTCAGGGCATAGTTGCTATATGTATAAATGAAATTATCACTGAGCACTTCTACCAGACTCACACCAGCTTCAATTTTGTAAATTAAAGCCAAACTTCCAAAAGCATTAAAAATCAGTAAAGTCTATCTGACAATGGAAGCTACATCCAGCTACAGAAAGGGAAAATACATTGAGAATGGTATCTCTTAGAAAGTAAGAGTATCCAGAAGAGTTAGAAAAATAAAATATCTACAAAAGCAAAACCAAAAATAAAATGGCCAACAAATATAGACAAAATTAATATGACCAGACAATTCACAGATTAGTAAAATCATGTGCTAAATAATTTTATAAGCTGCATAATAATAAATGAAACAAAAATAACCACTACAATTCCACATATATAAAATTCCTTAAAATAAACTACCTAGTGGGACCACAGTATGTAAAAATGGAATCTCTCCTCCCGTGTCCGTGGGGGTGCACTTTGTCTAACCACTTGGAGGTCATGATGGACACTTGGATGACATTTGAAAGTATCCCAAAGCAATGATATAGCTCTTCCATTCTTCATATACTCTTCATATCAATAAGTGTATGTCCCCAAAAATATCCACAACACTATAACTAAAGGAAGGGAAAAGCTGGAAAGAACACAAATGTCACCTCAAAGGAGGGGGAATTAAAAAAGAAACCCACATATAATACAAATCAGTGAAAAACAGCAGTGAAACTGAATGAGCTAAGCTACAGTAAATGTGTCCAAATGGAGTCTTTCAAGGAATTATTTGAGTCAAAATGCAAGTTGCAGAAAGATATAGAAAATATATTGACATATGCACATATTTTGTGAACTGATATATAATCTATATTGCTAAAATACACAGATTGTTACTGAAATTTTGTAATGATTGTAAATGGCAAAAAGACCAAAAGTAATTGCATCCACTTGATTTGATTAAATAGAGTGCTCAATCACATGAGGTTTGATCACTATAAATGTCTTTCTGGGAAGGAAACTTGTCCCACATACTCTTCCTCACTGATCCTGGAAGTTGCATTGTTTCCAGGAACGTTTGCCCAGCAGCCCCCAACCTGAGATTTGCTGGTAGACAGCACTGTCACAGGTGTTTTCTGGTTAGTTTCCATTTTGGAACTCAGTTTATCCCGCAAAGAAATACTATAGTGGGAAAAATATTTAGCAGTGTGGCTTTAGGTGTTGGATTAAGGAGCCTTTAATTTATAATAGTATTTATTTGGACATTGATACAAAAATTATGTGATTCTAAATGCTAAGTAATACATGAAGATTCAAATTACCAGGGAAATTTGGGTGGGATTATAAATGAGCACTGATGGAAGACTGGTTTTACCAAAGACATTTAAAGAATAAATAATTGATTTGTTCACTCTCAGTTCAAATATATTCATATCACATTTATTAGAAACCAATAAAAAAACAGGGTGTTGAGGGTAAAGCAGTAATTATAACAATCAATAACTCCTACTGTGAAGCTCCTAATCTAATGACAAAGAAAAGAATTAGTCAATGTTAATTGGTTACTGGTAAATGCCTTCTCTCATGCCAAATGCACCATTTGAATTTTGAGTAGAAAAGCATACATTAATCTAGATTTACAACTATGGCTGGCACAAAATTATAAGTAGCTTCTCAGAGTCTCCTATTCCTTGTACCTCTGGATAAATGTTGTCTTTTTTTTTCTTAATACTGTCTATTGAGATTAGAGTTTCACAGAGTCTGCAAAAGCAGCTGCTCAAATGTGTTAATCTAAATTTACTATAAGTTGAATGTCTTGATTAACCCAGAATCCTATTAAAAAGGAAGGTAATCATGGCAGAGGGGCGTCAATGTCACAGAAATGGCTATCACTTTGTGAGAACAGAAATGGGGTGGGATTAACTCCTCATAAAGAAGTTGCATGAGGGACTTTTTCTGTATCTGTATGCAGTATTTTTTTCATTTCTTGTGCTTTAGGAAATCCAACAATTAATACCTGAGGACGTTAGACATGAGGCCCCATGGAGATTAGGCATATAGAAGATCTTTTGGAGTATTACACTCAACTTCCATTCCACAGACTTCATAATCCCAGACAATGAATACATGAGAGAAGTGACCAGTGGGTAGGGGGTTTCCCAACCAGAGGAGGAGGATGCCAGTGTAAGTGGAGGCTTGGCATTCTCAAGAACCAAGGGGGCTGCAAGGACAAAAAGAGTGGGTTTGAACCTAGATCTCTGTCTGCAACTCATGATTCTCTGCCCATCCAAGACTGTCCTGGTTTATAATGCACCAAGCAGATATGATGATTCAGAGCATCTGAGGGGCAACTTCCTTCTCTATTGTCCTTTCCATCCAGGTGATTGTCCTATAATGAAGCTGCCCATGAATTTCCTTTACCCCACTAATGGCCCAACCATATGCTCTGTTTCCTTAGGAATACCATACCTGTTTCTCTCCCAAGCTTAACATTGCCCTACTTAGAAACCAGCCAATCAAGGTAGAGTAGTTGCAGTCAGTAGCTGACCACAAAAATTAGTTAACGACATAATGGGATTTTTCCCATTCCTAATGCAGACTCAGTTTAGTAGTAGAATAAACCACTAAATTTTAGTTCATTATAATAGTAATTTGTATGCCTCTGGGGGGTATTTAGATGCCATTTTCTCTGCATGCATTATTTGTGACCAAGCTTCTAACTTTCCCTGTTTAACCTGTAATGCTATAGAGCATGCACAAGCTGCAGTCCCAATCCTTAACTCCTCCTCTACACAAGGCAATATAATGCCACTTTACTTTCTGTTGGAGAGGCAGATCTGAAACATCCAATCTCCTGTCCTCGACTGATTTATTAAGTCTCTTTCCTTGAGAGACCAAACTCTGTGGTAGTCAATTTTCTGGGCCTTGCATGGACCCAGAGGAGCTCTGAGGGTATTCCCTTGAGTTTGGCAACACAGTTTGGCTCCTGAAAGCTCTGAAAGCATTGCTTCCCAGTAGACTCATAGGCCCCTGAGGCGGGGTCCCCCTGAGATCAGCTCTGTGTCTGCAGGAGCACCTTGTCTTCAAAAGCTCATGTCAGGATTCCTTTGTCTCTGGCATTGAGAATCCTGAAACCAGCCAGTCACAAAGGAAACAGGTAGCACACAATATCCCTGTAGCTTCAGTGAATACTGATTTTCTTATCAAAATTATTAGTTGTTCTATGGAGTGAAGGTTTAAATCTTCTGCTAAAGCTGTAGGTACCTAGACTGCCCATGGTCCTTGGATTTGGCTTAGGTTCAGAGCTGGGTGGGCCTGGGATTGTAGGTTAGAGTTCTACACAAGAATCATCCCCTAGGTATAGGAGACCTCCCACTGGTATCCTGCTTGAATACTAAAATTCTGATCAATAAACTTAAAGTGTAACTCACCCAAGTACTGAATGGGAATAAACAGAGCTCTAGCATGAAAGAGAAGTGTGATCCTCTAGATTGCATCTGAAAACATTAGGAATAATTTGATTATGAACCCCCATGACTAAAAAGAAAATGACATTTCTGAGTAAAAGTGTATGGCCAGATAAATTAGAACATGGGCAGGAATGACCATCAAAGGGATCTCTTGAATGCATTCCTATTTTGGAATTAGAAATATATTATAAAAGACTCAGAAAAAGGGATGAAATATCATGTTCAATGTTTTGGGCGTGGTGTGATGTTAGCAAATCACAGATCTAATAGAGTCTGCTAACAAAACAAAGAGAAGAAACTACTCTCTGATTCCAAACCCTCAGACAAAGTGCTGGACTTGTTCTTTGATCCCACTGCTCCCCTGCTGCATTATGAAGGAGGAGAAGAGGCGAAGGGTGATCCTGAACTGCCCTTAGATCCCCCAGAAATGACTTCCCCACCTCTTACTCAGAGTGGTATCCAATTTGGCCAGGAAGCTGTCCCACAGCTTGGCAATTCTAACTAAGGTGGGTGCCAGCTGGGATTGTTAATCAAGGCCATTCAAGAGGTTACTTGTTTGTACACAATCCATTCTCTACTTTAGACTTGTAAAATTGGAAGAATTGAATCTCAAGTTACAAGGAAAATAGCAAGAAAATGGAAAATATATTCAATTTTTATTGCAATTCATTTCCAATTTGGGTGGACATACAGGCCTTATTGAATGTGCTGTTAATTTTGGAAGAAAGGAGAATAGTGCTAGAAAAGACCATGACCAATATAATGACCTAGAAGATGGAGGATTAGAGAGGCATTGAAATCACTTCTCTCCCAGAAAAATAGCTAAAGGACATGTGGAGACTGTTTGGAAGGCTGTTCTTGGGCTAAGGACATGGGGAAGGCTAGACAATACCCAGAAGAGAGAGGAGTGAAGGAAAGGAGATTTGGCTTTCTGGAAAAATCTCATGAGAAAAACTGCAGCAGTAGCTGCTGGTGCCCATTTCTCCTCCCTCAGATCAAAGAGCAGGGGGCCTACTGGACCCTGGCAGGTGGTTGCTGACTGAGAAGATTGCAGGGGCCCTTTGCCCAAGGCAGGGAAGAGGGAGGGGCATAGCCTACAGCAAATTCAGATTTTGACAAATGAACTTGGTTTACTGCATTGGAAGGATCTCACACTTCCAGGCTGTGTGGGGCTATGATATTGCTTGCCCTGAGAACCCACAGGGAATGAAAGGCAATTTGCCTCTTTAAACAACTTCCCTATGGTCCTGGGCTTCTTCTTGAGGACAAAAAGTAAGTGAGGGTGTGGCCAGCCAAGGATGGAGATCAGCTTCTGAAAGTTTGTTTGTGAAGATTGGCCTACCCTGAGGACACTTCTCTTCCATCCATGGAGTTACAGTGAAAGTATTCCCTCCTAGAATCTGGAGTCAAAGCTGAGATCTGCCAAAGATCACCATCTGCTGGCAGACCAGAAAAATGCATGAAAAGAAGGGAATTACATATGTACATTCATACATACATACATACATACATACATACATAAAAAGACAATCGAATGTCTTGAATGCCTCCTTCCCCAAGTCTTTTGGAAATGAACCTGCAACTCATTACTGCATACTTAGCTCTGGTTTGAGCAGTTGAACAGGGACAATCTTTAATACACAGAACAAGCAGAACAAAGAGTCAAAGAACAATGGTAACACATAGCTACTTACCAGTAAATCCCTTGGCAAGAGGGAGAAACTGAACATCAGAGTAAACTCAGCATCATGATCAGTTGCCAAGACATCAGCCAAAAATTACAAGCCACACTAAGAAAAATATATATGACTCAGGCAAAAGAATAAATCAGAGGCCCAGGTGTGCCACAGGACTTGAATCATCTAATGAATGAAGTTCATACAGATCTCCCAAAACAAATCATGGAATTGAAGGACAACATGGCTAAATAAAAGACATTAAGAAGATACTGGATGAGTTCTGATTGGTTGCTCCTCCCACATGACCCACTGGTCACCATGGGATTGGTTGCTCAGTGAGGGCTGCTCTGGGCTGTGGGACACTGGCTGGCAAGCCATGCCTGGCCACCCCAGACTTCAGCAGCCATGACACAGATCAATCAGCAGCCATCAACACTGAGGCAAGAGCTTTCAGCAGCAAAAAGATTGCAACTCAATGAAGGCTCAGATGACAGTTAACATTTTCAGCAATAAATTTATTAAAATTTATTTTTAAATTAAAAAAAAGATATTTAGATTATATAAATATTACATAAAAATATAGTGGATTCCATATACTCTGCTTCTCACATTTCCCACATTTCCCCACAACAACAACATCTTTTATTAGCATGGCAAATTCTTTACAATTGATGAAATCATTTTAGAGCATTGCCACTAAGCATGGATAATAGTTTACATTGTAGTTTACACTCTCACCCACACAATTCTGCAGGTTATGACAAGACATGTAATGGCCCATATCTGTCATTACAATGTAATTCCAGAAAACTCCCAAGTCCACAAAATCCCACTATATTTCACCTATATTTTCCTCTCCCTGACCTCAGAACCTCCAGTGGCACTGCATCCACATGAATGAAAGTTTCTTCCATTGCCAGAATCACAAGTTTATAGCACAATACCCACAAGTCTACTTTAGTCTATAGTTCATTCTCCCATCTTGAGGATTCTGGGATAGTGTTGCCCACTCCACCTCTAATAATTAGGGCTGAGATGAAAATCTGGCTTTGAAATCTTCATTAAGGACTACACCCTTTCAATCCTGAATCTGGTGTAATGTTCTTATTGAATTATGAATCTATTAAAAATATTTTGTTTAGGTTGCTATGGTATTTGGTAAAACCATTGAATTTTAACAAGAATTTTTGCAAATATCCATTATACTTACTCTTGTGGTATAAAAAAGTTTTAATACTTTAAATCCCATAAGCTAATCTATTTCAAAATTTATATTTATCACCTCTATTAGAGAATGTGCTTTGGATTGCTAAAATGAGTTAAAATTTTGGACACCATCTATTTTACAAGACTTACAAATTATTTTCATCCTTCCCCTTCTAGTAATGATTTTTATTTATATTTTTGGTAATATGTTTTCATCAACCTACCAATCCAGTGGCATGAAGTTTCTTATACAGGCAGCTTTAGTGATTCAGAAGTATTTCTGATACAAGTACTTCACACAAGATTGAATTCGTAC
>JAQZBX010038418.1:0-23428 GCA_029593785.1 Cabassous unicinctus | reverse complement strand
TGCCCAGCTACCGGGTAATTTATGAGGCTGCCTGACGTCTGGCCCCACCTACCTGTTGAACCTCACCTGCCATGGCTCTCCCCAGCCTCCTGCCAGAGAACTACTTGCAGTGCCACTGTGGCCTCTAGGCTAATGCGTGGGCATGCTACCTGTAGGGGTTCTTAATCCTACATACAAGGGACCTCTTGGCAGTCTGGTGAAGCCTATAGAGTCCGTCTCAGAATAATGTTTTAAAAACCATAAAGTAGAATACGTAGGATTATAACAAAATTATAATTATATTGAAATACAGTTATCAACATATTAAAACAAATTTAAATATGGTCATTTATGTGCTTCTTTACTAATGCATTAAATAGCAAGATCTAGTGGTGGGTCTAATGACTACTCTAATTTCCAGGCAGAAAAGAGTATAAATGAAATTTCAAGTTATCTGCAACAACTGTAATGGGAGAAGAGCATATACGATTTCTCTTGGTGCCCAGGTCCCAGGGAAGTGGTAATATTTTGTGGTGGTTTGTTGCCAGCACTCATAATGAAAGGAAATACCAAGTTTCAAGTAGAGGTTAGTGAAAATGGAGATGTAGCTTTTTTCTTTCTAAGTCCATGGACACTCCCCCCCACCCACCCCCACGAATTTTCTCCATAGACCCCCATTTAAGCCTCACTGGGTCCTAGAATAATCTCTCCTCCTTCGCTTCCTTAGGACTCAGCTTAATGTCACCCCCTCAGCACACTAGTTTGGGTCCCGCACCCGCAACCCCACGGCCCCCTGTGCTTCCTTTATCACACTGTACATTCATCAGTTTCCCCACCTGGATCCAGGCTTCTCCAAGGCCTGCGACAGTGCCAGCTGCCTGGTAGAAGCAGGCACAGCATAGCTCTCAGGCCAGGTGGCACCTGTAAGCAGGTCTGTGGATCCCTGGGCAGGTCAGGGAGGGGCTCGCAGAGCCAAGGGAGTCCCTGAAATCCAGTCTCAGAGTATCTGCTACTCCTCTGGATTCTTTTATCCCAGGCAGGCTGGCCCAAGAGTGAAGAGTCAGGCCTTTAGGGTTAAACATCTGCCTTTGTATCCTGTCTCTGCCTCTCTTCACCAGTTTACCTGGGGCAGGTTACCTTACCTGTAAAATGGGGATAATCACAGCAACTCCCTTAGAGGGTGGTGGTCAGGATTAAATAAGAGTGCAGGTGATGTGTTCAGCACTCAATCACAATAATGACTCAAGAATGGGACACATCCACATTAGGTATTATTATCATCCATTTACTCATTCAACAAAAACTTCTTAAGCACCTATTGTGTGCCAGGTGCTTCCATACATGAAAGTATTGGATAAGCCCAAAGGTAGGTTCTCTTATCCCCATTTAAAATAACCTTCCTACTGCGGGGATAGTGGCTGGATTTCTGAGTTTCTAATCTTCAGGGATTAAGATAGCATGGTAACCCCGAGGGGTTTATCCCCCACCCCCACCCCCAGGTCCCACATTAAGAAGGAGTGTGGTGCAGTGGCCAGGGAAGAAGTCTGCTTTAGACTACCTGGGTTTAAAATCCCAGCTCCTCCAAACCAGTATACCCCTTGGGCCGGTTACTGCACCTCTTATGCTTCCTTGGTTTTCATCTAAATGTGGGATCACAATAGGGCTATCTCTTGGTTGGCAGAGAACGAAAAGATTGAATTTGTGAAAAGAGCATAAAATAGTGCCTGACACACAGTCCTCAAAAATGTTAGCTCTTCTTCTTCTCCATGGGCACACCTGGCAAGCTCCTCTGTCTCCCTCAGGACCCCCAAGGTGCACCCATCCCAGAAGTTATCCCTCTTCTGTGAAGCCCCTCCCCACCGAGCACCTCTTCCCGTCAGTACTGGAGAAACACGGTGGCATAAATACCCAAAAGCACTCAGGAGTGCAGACGAGAGGGTTCAAATGCCAGCGCCACCAGGTAGGAGCTGGCAGGCCCTGGGAAAGTGGTTTTGCCTCTCTGCACTCAGTTGCCTCATCTGTAAGTTGGGAATGATGCCGGCACCTTCCCTCATTAAGCTAAGGGGAGTCAACAGCACAGCACGTTTATGGAGTGCCTACTCTGGGCCGGGCGCTGAGCTAGATGCAAGGCAGGTAAGGATGAGATGACAAGTGCTTGGCTATTGCCTGCCACATTATAAGTGCTCAACAGATGTCACATGCTATGTGCTCCAAATGAAATATTGTATCATACTCAAAAATGTAGACGTATGCTAGATTTTATTTCCACGCACAGCCCTGGCAGGTAGGGCAGTGATTTTATCCCATTTTTCTCTGATGAAAAGACAGATGCTGGGAGGTGAAAAGGTTTACGGGCTGTAAGGGGCCATAGAGGAAGGTTTGCCTGCATTTTAAAACGAGAATTAGCAGAGGGCAAGTTTCTGCCTCAAATCTCTCCGTGGAAAGCCAGCCCAAGTTCTGTGGCCTTGAAGTGGGAGGACCCGTGTGGGGGGCAAAAGGGTCCCAGGAGGCCTCCGGGCCCAGGGCGCCCAGGCCCCGCGGGCAGACACGCCTCAAGGCGCACGCTTGCAGGCGCGGAGCTCAGAGCCCGCAGAGGCTCGCACCACGCCGGGCCCGACGCTGGGTGGCGCTGCCCGGCCGCCCCGCGCCAGACCTGTTGCGCCGCCCGGGGCGCAAGTGGGGCAGGTTTCGGGTAAAGGGGCGCACGGCTCTGTCCGCGCGGCCGCGGCCCCGGCCGCACCTCCCTCCCGGCGCTCCACGCCCCATCTTAATTAGGGGCTCCCGTTCATTGAGCCTCTGCGTTCCTCATCGCAACAGTTCTAGGCGCGTCGGGTGGGGCGGGAATAAAGTTTTTCCAGCCTGGTCTGGGGAGAGGGCTGGATGGAGAGGACCCTCCCAGCTCCGGACTCCAAGACCGGCTGGGCCGCGTCCCCTCGGCGTCACAGCCGCCCCGGGGGCTCTGCTCTCGGTAGGTGCCAGCGCCCCGGCCCGGCCGCATAGGCTGACCCGTGCACCGCCCCCTCCCACCCCCTTTCCCATCCCCATCCCCTCCCCCGCCCGTGGCGCGCTGGGGCCCCGGCGGCTCCAGCCCGGCCTGTGCAGGGGTCGCTGCAGTCCCCGCGGCCGCCCCCGGCTCCCTCCCCAGGCGTCCGGGTCTTCTTCCAGCCTGGGGAGGCGCCTCGGGGGGAGCGCGAGACAGCAAGGGAGGGCGAGGCGGGGACCCCGGGCACCCGAGCCTGGGAGGCGGCCCGACTCGGGGAGCAGGAACGCAGGAAAGGCAAGGACGGGGCGAACGGCGGAGGGGCGGGCGCCGCTCATCAGCCACGCCAGTCACGTCTGGGGCCACCCGGCTGCCTTTTCCTTCCTTTCCCCCTTTGCTTCTCCCCCCTCCCCCCGGTTGGCGAGGGCAAAGTGGCCGTGGCGGCGCCATGCCCGGGCCGGAGTGAGTGCGCGCGGGCGAAGATGGCGTACATCCAGGTAGGGCTGAGGCTGGGGGGCACGGTCCCGGCGGTGGGTGAGGGTGGGGGTGCCGCGCCCCCTCCGGCTGTGAGCGCAGGGAAGGGAGGGCCCACGGCCAGGCTCCCACAAACTTGCTTCGAGAAAAAGGGTGGCCGGACGCGGGGCAACCTGTGCTGCGGCTGGGGTGCGTCCCGGGAGGAGAGGCTGGGGACCCCCAGACCCCGGGATGGAGGGCCCCATGTGGACTCGGCAGGCGTGCCCTCGCCTCCTGGGGAGGGAATGGGGGGTGGGCGTCTCTCCCCCCTCCCTTCCCCCCTTCCCCCTGCACCCTACCCCTGGGGAGGGCGGCCCGGGGCGCGCCAGCCGCCCGGCCCGCCAGCTGCCGTTGCCGTGGTGACGGCTCGGGCTAATTGGCCGGCGGAGCGAGCCTGAGGCAACTGTTCCGGCCAGAAGGGACGAGGACGCCGTCTCTCCAGGGCCCTGGGTCCTAAGGGGTGGAGGACACACAGGCCAGAGGCGCCCTGGTGGGAGGGGGCGCGGCCGGTTACTTTGAGCCATTGCATTGGGGTCTGAGAGTGGGGGACCCCCATCCTTGGAGGAACCCCCCCTCCCAAATAATTCTTGGACTGAAATTACTTCCAAGCAGCTTTTCTTTTAGGAGTGGGAAAGGGTGCTTGACTAAGAGGCTTTTTTCTTCCATACATGAGGGGAGGCGGCAACAGGTCAGTGCCAAGGTCAAGCAGTCAGACCCGCTGAGCTGCTTGCCAGGGGGGCTGGCTCTTCTCAGCTTGGCAGAGGAGCCTCCGGGCGCTCAGAACCAGGGCGATCTGGGCTCACTTCCCCTCCCCTTAGCCGCGGCTGGGGGCTGCTGGTTTCTTAGCTCTCCTCTGGCTCACACATGCCCTAATCTTGTCCTCAGACTTTTCCTGCTGCCAGGACCTCCATGCTCTGTCACCTGGAGGAGGCTTGCTTAGATCCGCTAGATTAGCTTCTCCCAGAAAGCCCTGGGTCACTTCTCTTTCATGGAATCCCTACTTGTTCTTTTCATGTTCAGTGAAGGTCACGTTTACTGTATACCTACTGTGAGCTGGATGTTGGTGGGTGGACTATTTAACAGCCACTCAACAAACACTGAGTAAGCATCTCCTGAATGCACAATCTAGTGAGAAGTGAGCCACATTCTAACGGGCTTCTGTGGTTCTTAAACTGCCTTGCAAGGTCACACAGCTGCTTAGGTGAGGAGGTGGGATCTAAAAGCAGGGGTGGGTGGGGCTGGGGTTGGGGGAGTGGATGGGTGTTAAGCATCGAGTCTGAGGATGGCCCTGCAATGTTGGCTTTCCTTCTAGAACAAGGTGACACACATTTTCTGTTAAGGACCAAATAGTAATTATTTTTGTCCTTCTGGGACATTCAGACTGTCACAACTACTCAGTTCGGTTATTGTAGTGCAAAAGCAGCCACAGATGATGTGCAAATGAATGGGCGGGGCTGTGTTTCAATAAAACTTTATTTATGGACTCTGAAATTTGAATTCCAAGTCACTTGCAGGAGTCGAAAAATATTCTTTTAATTTTTCAAGCATATAAAAATGTACAGGGGGACGGATGTGGCTCAAATGGTTGGGCGTCCGTCTCCCATATGGAGGGTCATGGTTTGATCCCCGGGACCTCCCAGTAAAAAAAAAAAAAAAAAAATGTACAGACCATTAATGCTTAGCTGGCAGGCTGTGGGCCAAATTTGGCCCATGGATCAGAGTTTGCCAATCCCTGTCCTAGAAAGTCTGGTTCCTCCTTCCTTTTTTTTCTGGCTTGAAACCGTTCTCTATCTCCTCCACCCGATGAACCCAGTGTGAGGAAAGACTCAGGCCCGGGAGCATCAGAACATTTTCCCTTTGCTCTGTCTTCATTCTCCGTGGTTTCTCCTTGCTCCTGGGGTCTTGAGAAAGCTGGGTGGCTGTTCCTCACCTGGGGCCCTGGGTTGGCCTCATCCTCTGTTCATGCTGGTTGGTTCCCACATATGTGGGAAACTCTTCCCTAGATTAAGAGAATGGGGTGGATCATTGCGAAAAAGCATCACTTTATCCTCAACGTTTGAAAGCACTTTCTCACGTGAGCCCCATGAGGGTATGGCTTTTTGTTGCTTTGCTCACTGCTGTGTCTGCCAGGGCAGTACCTGGCACCTAGAAGGTTCCAGATGGTTCTGAAAACCACTTTGTTCTCATCAGCCACAGAAAGAGTGCTGTTACTCGATAGCACACAAGCATTTTCACAGTCAGTGTCCTATCTCATCGCAATGGCAGACTTTGAGGTGAGAAGTAGTCCTTTCACTAAAGAAAGGAAGTAACTGAGGGTCAGAGAGGCTCCCTGACATGCCCAAGTCACACGATTGGTCGGTGGTCAGTCCAGGACTAGCATTTCTCTACTCAGTGCCCTTTGTGTGGCCCCTCAGCACCTCTGGGCCTCATTCTGTATATGGTTTGACTTTTGGTTTTGGAAGAGTATGTGATTAGTGTCCAACCCTTTGTTTCGCAAGCTGCAGTTATTCTCTTACCACTTTAAGGATTTTGCATTTTTCCATGAACCACATACCACCTGTACTATTATTTACTTAATTTTTTTTCTATAAACGGATTCACTTTTTTTCCCTTTAAAAAATCATGAGAAAGAAACTTGGTCACTGCCATATTAATAGAAAACCTGGATCACTGGGTATAAATAGAAGGCGACTGGAAAAATAAATACAATGTGCATAATGCCACGTTATTAAATTCTAGCTGGATGCGGCTATCTGCCAGTCTCTGAGCTGGGGTCTGCTCTCTTTTGTTTATAAAGGGAGGAGGGGAGATTAGCAAGTGTTCTAGAAAGATGTTCAGCTATAATAATACCAAGCTGAGACTTTTTGCTTCCTTGAAAGAGAATTGAAAAGAACATAGCTTTTTTTAAGATTTTTAATGAAAGCCTTTTATGTATGTATATATGTATGCATGTATTTTTTCTTTAGGAGGTACCAGAGATTGAACCCAGGACCTCATACATGGGAAGCAGGCTCTCAACCACTAGGCTACATCCGCTCCCCAGTGAGAGCTGGTTTTTTCGTTTGTTTGCTGTTTTTAGGAGGTACCAGGGATCAAACCCAGGACCTCATACATGGGAAGCAGGCACTCAACCAGTTGAGCTACAACTGCTCCGCAACTTTGTCCATTTTGATTCAAAGTTATTTTAACATTCTGTGTTCATCTCTTGAGCCACTCTGGGACATAGGTTGAGAGGCTGGATTTCTCCTCCTACCTGGTTTAGCCAGACCCATTTGGAAAGCCATTGAGTTCTCTCTGAAGAGGAGGCTGCCTGTGCCTTGGGAACCTGGGACAAGAGGATGGGGTGGGAGGGGGTGAAAGATGGGAGGGAGCCCCTCCCTCCTCCCAAGGACCAAATGATGGCTTCCTTTGCACTTCCCTCTATTTGTGGGTGATCATATGGCGCGCCCCACCATCACCATTGGAGCAGAATTGGAAGGTAGGGCCTCTGCGAGTGGGGGGGGGTAGCCAAGTGCCATCCACTCTCTGCTTGCCTGCCTGTTAGCTAATCATGTCCTTTGGGGTGGGCTTCACGGCTATTTCTGTATAGGAAGGTTTGCTGTGCTCCCAGTGTGGCTGCATTGGATAGCATGACTATCCACCCGCTCTGATTCATAACAGCATACGGTGCAAATTAGATCGAAATGCTCAACTTTCCCCTTTATTTGGTGTTGGTTGGCCAGGAGGCTACCAGCAGCCCTGAAAATAGCAACACCTTGTTAGGAAGTCAGCTCCCTTCCCAGGATGGTAAGTGGAAAGACGCAGGACTTTTTTTTTTTTTTTCCTTCCTTTTTTTGAGTTGCCGGAATATTGCTAAACTGGTCTTGTCTCTCTTTTTGTAACCCTGTCGCTCCCCCACGCCCTTGGCTTCGTCGTGGATCTCTAAAAGGGCAGTTGGAACCGTTAAACGAGGTGGGTTAATTCGATGATTCGTTCAGTCTGGTTTCTAATTGAGAAATGCTTGCCTTTCGTTCGGGGAGTCTTGTCTGGGGCTGTGGGGATATTGAGTATTAAACAATAACCCTGATGTTGATAACGGCACAGTTTCCATGCCTTTTTGCTGACCGAGAGGTCCTGAGGAAAAGACGCCGGTTGGCGAGACAGGTTCCCCTACCCACCCCTCCCTATTAGCTTTGATTATCTCTGTCTGCTTTCTTGTCACTGGGATTAGTTTTAAAAATAGCTCCCCCCCCATCCCCTTTGCTTTCCAGTAGACAGAGTAATATTCATTTTGTTTCAAGAACATATCGTATGGCCCGTATGATGTATAAACCGCCCACGTGTCAAGAAAGACGTTCACATAAACTATAAAAGAAAATACCTGCAAATGTTTCTCTTGCCGTCAGTGGTTCCCGCAGTTGGTAAATAGAAATGGGAAACATTTTGTTCCAAGTGTTCAGGGGCAGGAACAGACCCCCTCGGTGGCATTGTTTCCCACCGGGGATCAGCTGCTTGTAATTTTGGGTGTTGTTTTCTCCTCTTCCTCCTCTCCCACCTCCCCACCTCTCCTCTGCCCACTTCCCCCAATGGCCTCAGGGCTTTCTTTCTAGAATCTCCGATCTGCTGCTGTGTAGATGGACCTGCCGGCACTGCTGTCAGAATTGTTATGAGTCCAGCTGTTGCCAGTCAAGTGAGGATGAAGTTGAAATTCTGGGACCTTTCCCTGCCCAGACTCCACCCTGGCTGTAAGTGAACCTGCTCTGAATTTCCTCGAAATTGAAATCAGTCTTGAGCCCTTTCTGAGGGGGGTGGGGGTTGGACTAGCGCCTCAGAAATAGGATTTGGAGGGCAAGGCTGAGGTTCCGTTGAAGCCTTCACTGTTGACGGGGACGCGTTCCTGTCCCTCATTTTGCTTGGCAGGCTGGGGAGACCAGCTGGCGGTAGGGGCTTCAGTTCACTTCAGCTAGTTTCCTCTCGGGCCATTTGAGATATGAACCGTGTAACGCTGAACATGTGGGGACGTTTAGTCACGTTGAGTGTTTTTCCAAGCAGCCAAAAGAGATCTGGGAGCCTCTGTATCCTTCAAGGGATGACCAGATTCTAAAGCTTTCCATGCAAGTCCGTATGGCAGGTTGTCCCTGCACCTGGCCCAGTACCTGGCACGTAGGAGAGGCTCAAGAAATATCTGTGGCGTGGATGGGGGAGGGGTCGAGGGAACAAACAAGTGCCTTTTTGCTGGTCTGAGTGAGAACTTCTGAAACAGGGAAGCAGAAAAGCAGCTCCAGGTTCCATCCTGTCCTCCAACGCTGTTTATGCTCTCTCTGGCATCTTTCATTTTATTTCCAATTTGTTCTCCTCCCGCGCCCGCATACACCATCTCCATCTGCCAGTCGCTCAGATATTTTGGGAACTCAGTTTTGAAGCTTCTCAGCCACGTGTCTGGTCCATCTCCCGCTGGCTGGGGGAGGGATATGGTCAGAAAGTCTGGGTGGACTCAAGGGGGCCAGTGCTGGGAAGGGCCTTGAAGTCATTTGAGTGCAGCGTCTCATGGTAGAATGGGAAGCCCAGAGAGGGAGAGAGGTGGAGCCAGGGTGCACAGCTCCAGCCCTGGTGGGGACCAAGTGCTATTTCAGCTAAAACCTTGTGCTGAGATTTAAGAAGCTGCTGGGGCCCCTCCAGGTTTGTGGATCATGCCTCAGACCACTCATTTTCCCTTAGAAGCAAGTGCTGAAGATTTCCATAGCAAAGTGGCCAAGTGCTTGCTCTTTATGTCAGGTGACATGAGTTCAAAGCCTATTTCTACTACAATTTCCTAGTTCTGTGGCTGTAGGAATGTTGCTTGATCTCTCTGTACCTCGATTTCCCATCTGCAAAATGGGTGTGATAAAAATAATAGTCCTTGTCTCATAGGGTTGTTGTAGGGATTAAATAAATTAGTATATCACCAAAAGTCAATTAGAGGTTACCAGGGGGCCACCAGGAGCGGGGAAATGGGTGCAGAGTTGCTGTTTGAGGTGATGCAAAAGTTCTGGTAATGGACGGTGGTGATGGCAGCACAACAACATTGTGAATGTAATTAATGCCACTGAATTGTACACTTAAAAAATCGTTAAAACGGCAACTTTTATGTTATATGTGTTATCACAATAACATTTTAAAAAAGAATATATGGAAACGCATTTATGAATACTTGACACCTTGTTGATAATCATAAATGTCAGTGATTCTTTTTACTCCATTACAGCCTCCGTGTCCTTAGCTGTAAATTGGGAATAGTAATGGCATTTTTCTCATAGGGTTATTGTTAAGAGTGAATTATATCCAGAATAGGTAAATCCGTAGAGGCGGAAGACAGATGAGTGGTTGTCAAGGAGTGGGGGGAGGGAGGAATAGGAAGTGACTGCTTCACGGATTTGGGGTCTCCTTTGGGGGTGATCATCTTGCTAGAGATGAGGGTGGCACAATATTGTGAATGTACCCAGTGCCATGGAATGGGTTAATTTTATGTTATGAGAATTTCACCTCAATTCAAACGAAGTCACTGAGATATGCACAAATGTGCTTAGTGTGGTGCGTGATAAGGCTTCAGGGGTACTCATTTCTCTCGTTATTAGGTATTGATAGAGAGCCATTAAGCTGAGATCAAGGCAGTGCCAAGGAACTCTTCCATTTGTCCTTGGTTGTAGCCAGATTCCTACAGGTGTGTGGGAAGCTGAGATGTTTGCTGAAAGCAACTCACTTATTGAGAGATAATTCCCATTTCCCGGTGCCCTACATGGAGGAGGTTGGCTCAGCCCATCTGGTGCATTTAAAACAGTGCTCACCAGAATGGCAGCTATGGGAGGGCAGGGATTTGGGGCTATCTTGCTCATTCAAAAAAATAGTTGTTGACTGACTGACCTACAGGCAGAAACTGAATCCTGGAAGTGCCAGTCATCCAGGAGGAAAAAGTCAATATCAGTTTATTTGGTAGGTGTTTCTCATGTACCCACTGGGTGCTATGCAGTGTGGTATTTTCAGAGCTACATAAGGTCCCGTTATCATGCTCAGGGGATTTTTAATTCTAGTATAGGTGATAAATCCAGTCACCCCATTGTGCTTAGACTCTTGTTACAGAAACATCCAGGGATGTCCGGCTTCAGGCATAGTTAGATCTAGGGGCTCAAATGATGGCATCTGGGCTTCATCATGCTCCCTCTTTTTCTTTCTCCCTCTTCTGTATTGGTTTCATTCTTAGGCTTGCTTTCTCCATGTGCCAGCACTAAGCTTACATTTGACTGGCTCTGCCTCCTTCTTAACAGCAGCAAAAACTTAGGAAAGGCTCTCAGTAGCCTGGCTTGGGTTGTGTGCCAATCACATGCCCCAGCCACTTTGGCTTGGAGGGTGGAGTGCTAGGATCATGTCTGGGTTGTCTTCCACCCTGGAAACAGGGAAAGGGCCAGTCCTACTCAAAACACATGGACTGACTTAGTAGACTAGGGGTTGGCAAACTTTTTCTATCAAGGGCCAGATAGGAACCATTTCCACGTCTCTGCTAGAACTGCTCACTTCTGTGCTTGTAGGGCTGCAGTGCAGAAGCAGCCGGGGGCAAAAGGAAATGCAAGGGCGGGACTGTGTTCCAATAATTCTTTATTTGCAAAAACAGGCAGCGGGGCCATGGTTTATGGACCCTTGTAGGAAACAGTTTGTGTGCTGTAACTGAGAGGAGGGAATGGATCATGGGCAAGCAAACATCACAGGTGGCCGTGATGTATTCCCAGATACATCTGGGAAGAGTGGCAGAGCTGGGGGTGCGGGGTGAGGATCACGCAAAACGAGCCTGTATGCTCAGGTTGTGTAGGGTTTTGAACGCCAGGGTAAAGAATAAGGATTTTCTTCTGTACCCGTAGAGACCCTGACAGATCCTGAAAGTCATGGTCAGGTAGCTGTTGAGTGCTACAGATGCATGGCCTAGGTTCCTGCCCCTGGAGGGTGGTCAAGCTTTTGTGCAAGCAGGGAACTCTTTCTGAGGGGAAGGGGTTTGGGACCCTCTGGGCAGAAACTTCTTTTAGTTTTGCCACCAGCAGAAAAGCAGACTGGAACCTCCCCCACAAGGCCACTGCTCCACACAACTCCAGGGAGCGCCGTTCACACAGTGGTCATTGTGAATGGCGCTGACTAGAGTCCTGTGGTCCACAGCCTGAACAACTGTACATGAGCTTCCTGCTTCCCAGCATGAACCACATCTCCCCCGAATCATCCTGGCCAGCACTTAGCACATTTTTGGCACTCACCATCATGCAAAAGGGTAAGAGAAATCTGTAAAGGGGAGGTGAGTGCAACAGTTCAAAAAGCGCCTTGACAGCTTGCGCTTTCCCCAGATTTATTTACCGAGTGGGCAGCTGCATATTATCAAACAGGCAGGGAGTAGAAATGGCAAGTGTACGGACTTTGCAGTTCTGTTCCTACCGTGACATCTGAGCAGAGAACCCGGGGACTTGCCTCTCAGCAGAGTGGCACGCAGCCAGGAACTGGTCCTTTGTGTGGGCTCTGCGTGTAATCTCGGGGAACACACCGATAACTGTCACATAAGCTCACATCATGTAACCTATCCTCCCCAACCCTCGCCCCCAGCTTTCTGTAGCTGGGCTGGGCTGGTGAGGGTCAAAAAAACTGTACAATCCAACTGGCTCCTTTGGGGACAATGCCAGGAAGACCTTTACTGTAGAGTGAATTAAAGTCAAGTTGTTTGGCCAGCACGTGTGCATTGAGCACCTACTATGTGCAGACCTGTTACAGATCGTGCTCAGCGGTGGCGCATGTTTTCCGGAGTCTGGTCTCAGTTAGGATTCTACCATTTGGTGGTGGTGCACGTTAGCTGCCCACCTCTCCCTCCACCTGCTGCCATTTCTCTGGCTGGAGAGACGGGGATGGGGCAGTCAAAACACCCAACTCCAGGACTGAGTCAAGGCAGATGCCAGGTGATTCATCCTGCGCATTTAGCGCAGAGCCTGGCATGTAGTAGGTGCTCAGTACTTGGTACCTTTGATCATAATCGGGGTAGATCCCCTCACTAAGAAGCGCACCCTGGGATGGGAGGGACGGCGAGGCGTGTGCTCTGTTAACTGCGACCCAAGGCCAGTCAGAGAAGAGCACACAACGGGAATGCTCATTGATTCCTTGAGAAAACGGCTGGGGCGCACCGGCACGTGCGGGACACTGCGCTGGGGCAGGGCAGGCAGCCGTGAATGACTTGGACGCAGTCCCCACCGCAGGGAGCACAGCCCAGCGTGCTGCACAAGACAAGCCAGCGGTGGGTTCCAGGCTGTGATGAGAAAATGACCGGGGTGGGGCAGGAGGGCGAGTGTTGAGAAGGAACGGACAGAAAGGAGGCTGGGAGGGCGTTCCAGCCAGAGGGAGCAAGGTGGCTCGGAGTGCTGGAGTGCCAGGGGAAGGGCAGGGAGGCCGGGGTGGAGGCGCTTGCTCTGAGGACTCAGCCAAGGCTTTGGAGTTGGGGGCAGGGCATTTAGCTGATCCTAGAGGGCTGGATGGGATTCCACAGGTGGCCCCTGGGAGTTGTGGCAGCTGGGGAGCAGAGCCCTGCAGGAGGAGGCCCTCGGTGGCCCTCGCGTTTGGTCCTGCCTTGCTTGGAAGATGCTGGAGGAGAGAGAAGCCTGATGATACAGTATGAGCCTATTTATGGGTCCTCCTTCCTGCCCTGGGCCACCCGCCCCCCCCCCCATTTCATCTGCTGCATTTACCTTTTTCAGACCAGTAGCAGGAGGCAATGAAAGATGGGGCATTTCCCCCCTTATAACATGCCCAGACTGTGACCCTTCTGTTGCTTTTGCAGAACATCTGATCGGTCTCATTTCTTGCACAGGATGCATCTGAAGACCTCATAGAATTCAAAACTTCCATTTTTCAAGATGAGTTTCCGTCCAGGCTTAAATGTCAAGTTAAGGGGTTGCAGTCTCGGAAGGCATAAATCTACAGTCATTAGAGCTTAGGGGCGCGTTATTGGCTGAATCAATCTCACAGTTACATTGCCAGCCTCTTTCCCCCTCCCCCCTGCAGCCTTACCTAGCTTTATGAGGATTGGGGACCCTTAAAGCTACCCCGGTTTTAATAATATCAGCTGAGATATATTGAGCACCTACCTGCCGCATGGAGGGTGATGTCCTGAGCAGTTCCTGGTGATGACTCATCCAGCTAAGGAGGATGCTATTATCATCCCTATTTTACAGGCACCGAGAGTGCATGGGACTTGCCCAAGGTCTCCCAGTCGGAATTGAAACCCCAAGGCTGTGCTTGTCACCACTCCCCTGTGTTGTCCCCTCCCCCAGACGATGCTTTTCACTTTCTCAGTATTGTCCCATCCTCACCAGAAGGAGCACGTCGAGCCACGGCTGCTGTGAATTCATAGCTGTTTCATCACATCAAACTTCTGTCCTTAAATCAGTGATTCTCAGGGCCATTTTTGTAGCCATAGCCCTGCCACTCAAAGAACCCTTGAGTGACATTGCTATAGGTTATTTTTAAAAGGTGTTGAAGTATAGACACAGCGACTGTTGCAATAGCAGGACACTTGCAGAAGTTGGGATGCGTATACATAACCACGTGGTTCAGGCAGGACTGAAGATTGGCAGGTGTCCGTCTTTGCTTTGCCAGAGTGGCGCCACCTTGTGGCAATAGCCCGAATAAGTTTGCAGATCCCTCCCCGCCTTCCACCTTTGAAATTATGCACATTTTGACAGATTGTTCTAAATTGGAGAATATTCATTCATATCACTTCACACTTTGTCTACAAAGACGTGGTTGAGAGTTTAAGGATACTGCGCTCTTTCCAATTTGCATTATTCCAAGTTGCCTAAAAGGCATCTGAAAGCTGTTTCATCGTGGTCCATCCTCCAAGGGACAGAGATGCTTGTCCCTGGGGATTCTGTGACAGCCATTGCGACCTCTTCTCCACCTACAGGATGGCCAGTCGGAGCAGTGACAAGGACAGTGACTCCGTCCACACAGCCAGCGAAGTCCCACTGACCCCACGGACCAACTCCCCAGATCAGAGGCGCTCCTCCTCAGACACGTCCAAGTCCACGTACAGCCTGACCCGGAGGGTTTCAAGTAAGTGCTTCGGCCAAGACCAGCTGGGGGTCCTGACCAGGGTAGGCCCGTGCTGCTCGGCCGCCACCCCAGGCCAATGAGTTAGAATCCCCTTGGCTGGGTGCCCAGGAGAAAGGAAGAGCGCTGGCTTTCCCAGACACCCAGCAGCACCCCAAGAGAGGTGTGAAGGGCAGTTTATTGCTGGGAAGGGGGATGGCAGTCCAAGAGACAAGGGTGACAGCGAGAGAATGCCACATGACCCCTGGCACCTGATTTCTGCTGGGTTCAGCCCAAAGCCATCATGTTGATTGATTTTTACTTTAACTGATGGCCAGTTTGATTGAATTGGCCTCGTTGATCAATATTGCCGATGTACATTGTTTCAGTCCCCCAAAGGCACATGTTCCCATATTATCAGCCATTGTTGCAGTCTCCAGTGCCTTTGGGGACCTGGTGGATTG
Source organism: Cabassous unicinctus (assembly GCA_029593785.1). NCBI lineage: Eukaryota > Metazoa > Chordata > Mammalia > Cingulata > Chlamyphoridae > Cabassous > Cabassous unicinctus. The sequence goes on along the minus strand of JAQZBX010038418.1, from coordinate 8,431 downwards.
TCCGCGAGTGAGTGCAGAGGGTTGGATAGTGATAAAACAGGTCCCTGATACAATGACAGATGGCAGTGACCCTTGGCCTCGGTGTCAGGGATGCTACGGTGGGGATGGTGGCCAGTTGGAAAGTTCATGGCCCGTTGAGAGGAGGTAGCTGCCACAGCCCCCAGTAGTTGTCCTGGGGGATTGTGTCCCAGGATTGCCTCATCTTTCTAAAGAGAAACTGGCAATCTGGGTTTTTAAGTGAGACTTCCCTACATTAAAACATCCAGAAATGTGTCCATGAGCTGAGCTTTGGCCCAAAGAGCACCCAGTCTGTCCACTCTGTTGTCCAGTATATGTCTTTGACCTAATGACGTGATTAGGCTGAGGGGGTGGGTGGAAAGGGGACAAAGCCCCCAGACTCCCAACCTCCCTTCATCGCACAAAAGATACCTCTGCCCTCCCATTGAGCCGATGTCTGAAATTCACAAAACAGAGGAAGAAAGCTTAAAATTCATAAAACATAGCCACCCGGGTGGAAACAATTGGTGCCTGAGCTTTCTTGGGTGTAGATGGGGAAGAAAAAGGAAGTAGAGAGTTCTGGGACTTGAAACAGTGAAACGAATGGGTGGCAGACCCCTCCAGGCCTCAGTCTTTCCCTCTGTGAAATGCGAGGGTTGGGTTTGACCTGCATGGTCCAGTACAGCAGCCGCCAGCCATGGGTGGCTCTCACACCTGGGCCTGGGCAGAGTCCAAATGTGCCGTAAGCCTAAAATACACACTGGATTTGGAAGACAGTATGACAGAAAAGAATTCAAAGGATTTGTCTCACTGACTTTTTAAAATGTTGATTGCATGTTGAAATGATAATATTTTAGATATCTACTGGGCTACATAACATATATCATTAGAATGAATTTTACCTGTCCCTTTTCACTGTGGCTACTAGAAAATTTTAGATTACCTATGTGGCTTGCATTATATTTCTGTCAGACAGGGCTGGCTTAGATTTTTAAGGCTCGCACCCAGTTCTAAAACACATGATTTCTGTTGCATGAACATTTATCAGAATACCTGCTATGTACCAAGGGAGAGGCTCGTGATTTTAGCTGGCAAGGCGCAGGTTAGGATTAACGAGAAAGCGGTGAGAGGGACAAGCAAAGTGACTATGATGGACTCGGGGGCAATCTGTTCTGCTAGTTGATGGAGAGGGGAGAGGCTCCCTCTAAGAGATGAGCTTGAATATGATCCTTGCAGAAGTACGACCCTTTCCATGTCTTGAGCTCTTAGGATGTGTACGCTCTGTTTGAGCTCTTTCCATGTGAATTATTACCACAATCCTCTGGGGTAGGATCTATTTTATAGATGGGGAAACCGAGTCCCAGAGCATCAAAATAATGTCTGGCTGGTAAATAGCTGGGTTAGAATTCCACCCTGGGTCTGGCCCCAGAGTCCCTGCTTAAAGGCAGAGGCAGCTTAGGTTCTGCCGCTTCCTAGCTGTGACCTGAGGCACGTTACCTCAAATTTCTGTTTCCTCATCTGCCAAATGGAGATGATAGTAAATATCTAAGGGCTCCAGGGGCTGTGAAGATGAAAGGACGTACGCAGTGCTAGGTGAGGGTGAGGGTGACCATATTGCCCGCCCTAGAATGAGCAGCATTGCGAAGAAGAGCATTGTGAGGCAGAGCGCGCAGCGTGAGAACGGGTGAGAGTGGCGACCCCTCGCAGCAGGTGCGTGTCGGTATTAATTGTCGCTTCTGGCGGCTGTTTAGGTCTGGAGTCAAGACGACCCAGCTCCCCCCTCATCGACATCAAGCCCATTGAGTTCGGCATTCTCAGTGCCAAGAAGGAGCCCATCCAGCCTTCGGTGCTGAGGCGGACCTACACCCCCGACGACTATTTCAGGAAGTTCGAGCCCCGGCTGTACTCCCTCGACTCCACCAGCGACGACGTGGATTCTCTGACGGACGAGGAGATCTTGTCCAAGTACCAGCTGGGCATGCTGCACTTCAGCACCCAGTACGACCTCCTGCACAATCACCTCACGGTGAGGGTGATCGAGGCCAGGGACCTGCCGCCCCCCGTCTCCTACGATGGCTCCCGCCAGGACATGGCGCACTCGAACCCCTACGTCAAGATCTGTCTCCTGCCGGACCAGAAGAACTCCAGGCAGACGGGCGTCAAGCGCAAGACGCAGAAGCCTGTGTTCGAAGAGCGCTATACCTTCGAGATCCCCTTCCTAGAAGCCCAGAGGAGGACCCTGCTCCTCACCGTGGTGGATTTTGATAAGTTCTCGCGCCACTGTGTCATTGGGAAGGTGTCCGTGCCTCTGTGTGAGGTTGACCTGGTGAAAGGCGGGCACTGGTGGAAGGCGCTGATTCCCAGTTCTCAGGTAAGGGAGGGCGCGTGGGGTCTCCTCTGTGAGTGTTTTGTTTTTAAAGATCTTTATTTTATTATTTTTGTGTGTTTTTTTGCATTTTTAAATTTTAAATTTTGAAATAATTTTAGACTCACAAGAAGTTGCAAAAATAGTAGAGTTCCCAGGTACTTCATCCAGCTTCCCCCAAAGATAGCACTGGATGCAGCCGTAGTACATTATCAACACCAGGAAATTGACTCGTTACACTGGTGGTAAATAAACCACAGACCTTTTTCAGATTTCACCAGTTTTTACATGTACCATTCCCCTCCCTCCCTTCATTCCATACTTCTCTTCTCTTCTCTCTTCTCTCTTCTCTCTTCTCTCTTCTCTCTTCTCTTCTCTTCTCTTCTCTTCTCTTCTCTTCTCTTCTCTTCTCTTCTCTTCTCTTCTCTTCTCTTCTCTTCTCTTCTCTTTCAGTGTAGAGTTCTTTGAAATCTTACCATATGTATAAATTTGTGTAGCTACTACTGCCCTGGGAACTTTAGTGATTGATGCTGGGTTATTTAATAAGAAGAATGATTGTCCAGAGTATAAAGCTATCAATCATCTTGACTTTCAGAAATGGATTTGGGAGGGGAAAAATGAGAAATAGGGAACAGAACTGATATATAGACTTTTTTCAGGCAAATGGTAGATTGGCTTCCTTTCCCCTGCCAGCCTGGGGAGATGAAACTGGCTTCTTGGGGAGCCACCTGTGGACCAGGCTCTGTCTCCAGTTGACTGTCTGACTCCCTCCCACAGGCAGTCCTGTGTGCTGGATAATAGTGCACCCCCTGTGGGTGGGAACACGTAGGGGCCAAGGCAAGGAGAAGACCCAGCCAGTAGGAGGCCAGGCTAGTCTCTCCACTCTGATGACAACAGCCCCGATGGGCATAGGCAGGGGCTTTGGCTTTTTTTTTTCCTCCATCAAACACACTGAGGTGCTTCTCAAAGCTGTGTCAGGAGTTTGATGACCCAGCATCACATTTGGGGATGCAGGTTTTAAACAAGTCAGTTTGTGCATGTGTGTGCCCACACACATGTGTTCACAGATAGGATACTTATGCCTTTCTTAGTCTGGATTCTCTAAGAAGACCTCTTAGGCAAGGAGTCATTTATGAGTGAGGTGACAGTGGTAGGATACACCAGTATGGAGTGGGAAAGCCACATAAAGGATGCATTACCCAGCCAGCTACCGGTGTGGGCAACTGGAGCTCCCCTGCTGGGGAAACTGTTTGCAGTGTAAAGCACACTGCAGAGTTATTCCACTGGAGGGGTGGGGAGCTGGGGTATTGATACACCACCTTCTATCAGCCATTGAGTGTAGGCTGTTGGGAGCTGGAGAGTTTAACTCCCTGACACTTCTAGACTGTTCCACTGGCAAGTCAAGTGCCCTCTGACATCCAGAAATGCAAACAAATTCAGGGGAGCTGGCAGCCGGATGCCAGGCCAGTGTGCCACGAGGTGGTAAGAGCTAGGAGAGGATGGCTAAGGTGTCGCTAGCTCCCGCTTTAATCCCAGACTAGCATCATGCGAAATTCCTCTTGGCCCATCCTCCCTCCCCTCATCCTCAATTGGGATTTATTGGGTATTTTCTGTGTCCTCTTCAACCTTTGACGTCAGTGTGTCAACCATCCAGAAACCTACCACTGAAAGAGGGAGACCCACGAGGCAAAATAACTTCTACCTTGCCAAGCTTTATTCCGCTCACCAGTGGGAGACCCCGGAGGTAGAGAGTCAAAACACCCACACATCTTACCTTCTTGAATCTTGCTCAGATCCCACCTCTTCAGTAAAGCCTTTCTGGTACAGCTGCCTTCGTTTGAGTCCCCTGAAAGTAGAGGCCAAGACGAGGACTCAGGGTCAGGTAGTTTATTTAGGAGGTGGTCCCAGGAAGCAGAAGTGAGGAGTGAGGAGGAGGCGGGGAAGGAGGGAGCACGCATATAAGACTGGTTATTAAGTTCCCCATGCCGGCCAGTGGGGTGGGCTGGGGCCTCCCGGGAACCGTCGGGCTGCAGGGCAGAGGCTGGGGCACAGACCCAGCAGCTCCCATGCCTCGCTGGTGAGGGCTGTCCCGGTGGCCTCTGCCCTTGGCACTGCCCAGGCAGGGCCCCCGTGACCTCCCAGAAGGGCTGTGGCAGAAAGGAGAAAGAGGCACGGTGGGTGCTCTCCACCACGCCTGCAGAGGACTGCCCGGCCACTGTGGCTGACGTCAGAGGTGGGTGGAGGAGACGAGATGCCACCCTCCAGAGGCAGCATCTGCTGCATCACCCCGTTTCTATGGCAACGCCCCCATCCTGGGTGCTCTATATACCCTCCCCTCTTCACTTTTCTCCATGACGCTTGTTACCCCATAGAGCATACACTGTGTGGGCTGTCTTCCCCGCACATGTAAACCCCATGAGGGCAGAGATTTTTGTCTATTTTGTTCAATTCTCTAATAGCACCTCTAACAGAGCCTGGCATGTGGTAGTGCTTAATAGTATGTAGCGAATGACTGAAGGATGGAAGGAAGGCGCACCCTGCCTCCCTGCCAGCTTCCCTCCTTTCTTTTTTCCCTCCTTTCTATTTTTCTATTTGGCATTCTACAAATGATTGTAAGTGAGTTACAAGAAATACATCGTTTCAGTTATTTATTGCATTTATTTATTTATTTATTTTTAGTTACCGGGGCCAGGGATTAAACCCTGGACCTCGTATGTGGGAAGCTGGTGCTCAAACACTGAGCCTCATCAGCTCCCCTGAGTTGGTTTTTTTGTTTGTCTGCTTGTTTGTTCCTTTGTTCCTAGGAGGCACCGGGAACCAAACCTGGGGCCTCCCATGTGGGAAGCAGGCACTTAAGCACTTGAGCCACATCCGCTCCCATATTGCTTTTTTTTTTTTTTTTAAGATTTATTTTATTTATTTCTCCCCGTGCCCTCGTTGTTTGCACTTGCTGTATCTGTTCGTCTTTCTTGTTCTTTAGGAGGCACCAGGAACTGAACCCGGGTCCTCCGATGTGGGAGGGAGGCACCTAATCGCTTGAGCCACCTCCGTTCCCTGGCTTTGTTGAGTCTCTCATTACATTTTTCCTCCCCATGTCTCTTGTTGCGTCATCATGTTGTGTCAGCTCACTGTCTTCTTTAGGAGGCACCAGGAACCTCTGCTCCCTGCTTTGTTGTGTCTCTCATTATGTTTTTTCTTCTTGTGTCTCTTGTTGTGTCATCTGGTTGCATCAACTTGCCGCACCTGCCCTTCGTGACAGCTCGCTGTCTTTAGGAGGCACTAGGAAGCCCAGGGACCTCCCATGTGGTAGGCGGGAACTTGGTCGCTTGAGCCACATCTGCTTCTTCCCATATTGCTTTTAACAAACCACCCCAAAACTTAGTGGCCCAAGACAGCCATGAAAGTAAATTCTTCATGGTAGTTATGTTCTGTAAAGTTGCCACAAGCACGGAATGAGCTCCCAATGAACCATTGCTCCTAGGGGCGTACGGGGTTAGATTGTTGTGAGCGTCTGGTCACGACGTGGTCATCAACCAGTCAGTACATGACCTAATGGTGCAGGGCTCCCAAGGGCATAAAAGTGGAGGCTGTTAGGCCCTCTTAATGCCTGGACTTGGGAGTCTCAGGATGTTATTTCTACCATGTCATATTGGTCAAAGCCCAGCTTCAAGAGGAGGCAAAAATAGATTTCCACCTCTTAATGGGAGAATGGCCTCCGGGAAGCATGACCTACCACATATACAAATGACCTCTTCAGGACTGCCAGGCACAGCTGTGTAGGTTGTGCACTGCACAAACCCAGGAATCCCCACTCATATAGATTATAATGGGAATGATAGTCCCAGAGTGGCGGAATGCACAACATCCATGGCCTTGTGCTTCAGCCCAGACCTTTCATGAGCCTTTGAGTGACCTAGACTGATAATAATGGTGCACATGGAACTACCAGGCTTTTTATCCCCTAGAGAGGAGGTGGGATTGGGCAGCAGCAATGATGGAGCCCCAGGGGCAGAAAACCTTGTGCTACCAGGCAGATAGCTTGACAGTTGGCTTGGGAATCTAACCCTACCTTCTGCCTCTATTCCTTTGGATAAAGCTCTGTGTCTCAATTTCCTCATCTGTAAAGTGGGATAATATAGTCATAATATGATTATTGATTATGCCAGGCACTGTACTTTATCCCCATGATCTCAGTGTATGCTCCCTACACCCTAAGTGAGATGAGTATTACTCTTATTCCTGTTTTACAGATGGAGAAACTGAGGCTCAGGGAGGGAAGTAACTTGTCCAAAGTCATACAGTCAGAGGGGTGGAGAGCTGGGACTCCTGCCAGTGGCGTGACTACTGCCATCTCTGCGGTGTGCCCTCTTTCTGCCTCCCTGGGTTGTTGGGAAGGTTGGAAGGCACTTGACGCAGTACCTAGCACCTACAAGCCCTCTACACATGTTACCAAAAAGGGCGGGGTGGCAAAAGGACACGATTGGGACAGATGAAAAAGGTGGAATGTTATAAGCTTTATACCAGTGTTAAAGTTCTTGAACTTGATACCTGCACTTAAAGTGGTTATGTGAGTGACTACCCTTGTTCTTAGGAATGTACATGGCAGTATTGTGTTCAAGGAGCATGATGTAGTCAACCCTCTCTCAAATGTTAGAAAATTGATAGACAAGTAGACGGATGATAGAATGATACAGAAAATGTGTCAAAATGTTAAAATTGGTGGATCGAGGCATTTGGGTGGGTGGTATGTTGGAATGGTATGTTGGAATTCTCTGTGTGGGATTTGTATTCTTTTTGCAACCATCCTGCGTGCTTGAAATTATTTCAAAATAAAAAGGTTTAGGAAAAAAAGTAAGGGGTCCAAGGACAGAAGACATGATTCTTCTTACTCTTTTTTTTTTTTTTTCTTTTAATACATTCATTAGGTTTTTAAAATGCCGTGAGGTATACAGAATAAAACCAAAATTGGCCTGACATCTCAGTGCCCAGGCAACCCCTACTAACATTTAAAAGGAGAAAGTTAAAGTAATGCATGTGCAAGGTGAACACATCCAAATGTACAGAAAGATGCACAAGGACCCGTGTAGCATCGCTCCTCCTCCTGCCAAGTCCCTGCTCCTCAAAGATAACCCCTTGTAAATCGTTTCTTGTGATTCTTTTAAGAAATATATTTACACAAAGAAGTTCCGACTCTGCATGCTGTTGCACCTGGCTCATTTTATATTTAATGTAGCTCAGAAATCCTTCCATTTGAGCCCGTACGATTCTACCTCTTCCTCTTTAATGACAGTGTCTCCACTTGTTTCAGTTTGCTAAAAGCTGCTGGGAGCTATATACCAGAAATGGGTTGGCTTTTACAGTGGGGATTTATTAGGTTAAAAGCTTGCAGTTCTGAGGCCATGAAAGTGTCCAAATCAAGGCATCATTAGGAGATCCCTTCTCCCCAAGCTGCAGCTGTAGACAATAGGGCACATGGCGGCATCTGCTAGTCTCTCCCCTCTCCTCTGGACCTCGTTGCTTTCAGCTTCTGGCTGAAGTGGCTTCCTCTCAGCTTCTGAGTTGTGCTGATTTCAGCTTCTGGCTCTTTTGGGCATTTTATCTCAGCTTCTTCTCTGTCTCTGCAGCTGTTTTCTGTGTTTGCAACTTTTTGTTCCTCTGTTTATAAAGGACTTCAGTAAGAGGATTAAGACCAACCCTGGGTCACACAATCTAATCAATGGCCTTTAACTGAAGTAATTTAATCAAAGGTCCCACTTACAATAGGTTTACATGCACAGGAGTGGATTAGCTTTAAGAATAGGATTTTCTGGAGTCCACAGAAGACTCAAACCACCACACCACTTGAGGGGCCATTTGGCAGGAAAGTAGAAACCAGCTCAATGTAGTGGCATAGCCTTGGAAGGTACAAGGATGGGAGATGGTGAAACATAGGTGAGGCGTCTTGGTTTGCCAGAGCTGCTATGATGAATACCACATTCTGGTTGCCTTAAACAACAGGAGTTTATTGACTCACAGTTTTGGAGGCTAGAAGTCTAAAATCAAGGTGTCAGCAAGGCTGTCCTTTCTGCA
>JAQZBX010038417.1:0-23398 GCA_029593785.1 Cabassous unicinctus | reverse complement strand
AGTACAATTCCTATGGTTTTTAAATTTTTTATTCTATTAACATGTATATATATAACCTAAAATTTCCCTTTTTACCCACTTTCAAATATACAATTCAATGGAGCCCACTACGTTCCCAGTGCCGTGCTACCGTCACCACCATCTGTTCCCAAAACCTTTCCATCACCCCAAATGGAATCCCTGCACACATTAAGCATTTACTCCCCATTCCCTACCCCCAGCCAGGATCCTGGTGACCTGTGTTCTAGTTTCTCACTCTATGAATTTGCATATTATAATTATTTCATATCAGTGAGATCATATAATATTTGTCTTTTTGTGCTTCACTCAACATGCTGTCTTCAGAGTTCATCCATGTTGCTGCATGTATCTCAACTTCATTCCTTTTTACAGCTGAATAATGGTCCATTGTAGGTATACACTACATTTTCTTTATCCATTCATCTGTTGATAGCCACTTGGGTTGCTTCCTTCTTTTGGCAGTTGTGAATTTTGCCGTCATGCACATCGGTGCTCAAGTCCCTGCTTTCAATTCTTTGGAGTATATACCTAGAAGAGGGCCTTTTGGGTCATACAGTATTTCAATACTTAACTTTCTGAGGAACCACAAAACCATTTTCCACAGTGACTACACCATTTTACATTCCCTCCAACACTGAGAGTGCCTCTATCTCTACATCCTCTCCAACACTTGCTACTTTCCTTTTTAAAAAATAGTTGCCATTCCAGTGGGTGTGAAATGGTATCTTGTGGTTTTCATTTGTGTTTCCCTAATGGCTAATGATAGTGGGCATTGGCCATTTGTATATCTTCTTTGAAGAAATGTCTATTCAAGTTTTTTGCCCATTTTTTCCCCATTGGGCCGTTTGTCTTTTTGTTGTTTAGTTGGAGGATTTCTTTATGTGTTCTGGATGTTAAACCCTTATCAGCGCCTCTGGGTTTTCAGCAGAGCTTGGGCTAGAATTAGCTGAGGAATTTCTCACTCATGTCCTTCTGCTAAGCCAGCCTTCCCTTCCTTCACTTATCTCCTGTGAAGTGAGGGATGTAAAACAGCCAAATGCCCCCCTGCAGTGTCCTCCATGCCCATCCCTCAGAGCTGCCCCTACTCCCAGAAACAATACTCTGATTATCATTCATTATTTCTACCTCTTAGTATTAAAAACCATTTTAATATGGCATTGGAGACCATTGGGGAGTTTTAAATTTCATGTCAGACCAGGATTTATGGGCCAGTTCTGAAATTTTACCTCTGGGCTCGATAATTGCAATTCCCTTTTAATCGCTCTCTTAGACACCTCTGTTAAAAGACTTCAATTATTTTCACAGAGCAGCTCCTGGGACCTGGTCGATCTGAATACTCAACTTGTGTCACCTCCATTGGAGGCCTGCATGTGAGGCTCAGGCTGTGTGGCCTGTTTGAAGATACTGTGTTTGACATGATGTCCCACCAAGAAGCCTCAGAGTTCTTGGGAAAGGAGTCTCCCCTCCCAAAGAGTTTTGAGTTTAGGGATCATGCCTGCCCACATGCACCCCCATTCTTCCACTCCCCAATAGGAAGCAAGAAATAGATGTGCAGGATGTGCATGTTCATCCATGCTTGATTTGTAAGCTGCACAATTCTATGGACATGCCAATGTATATTGTGACTTTTTCTATGGGAAACAGCTTAAAGGAATATGGTGGGGAGTTAGGGTGCATCATGGAGAGGAAATGTCTCTCAGCTGAACTCTAGAGAGCCTGGTTATGCTTTGGGGAAAGTAAAAACAGATGCTCTCTGAGATGGTTGTACAGTATTGGAATGGAACTAGCCACAGGAGCCACCCCCAAGGTGTGATTTAGGGCTTTATATCTGGTGGCAACAATTTGTATGGAAGAAATGCATAATGCTGTATCCAGAGTCACTAACTGCTGAAAGAAGGTTTACTTACAGGCTGAAAACATCTGTTTCTGTTGGGAGACAGTGGATTGGGTGGGGGACAGAGTGCAGCCTAGGAAAACATGACTCAACCAAAGAAGCTAGGAATGAAAGGAGAAAAACCAAGACTGATGCTCATACATTGATGATTCAAGTCCTATCCTTGGGTAGAGGCAGCTAAGAGAGGATGGAGACTCCCCAGCCGTGGTGAGGGATCTTTTCCGAGTCCTCTGTCAGCAGCCCTTTGGAGGCTAAATGGGGGATTGCCTGCATTGGCAACCCTAGTTTGTTAGAAGGTGATTGATGGACTGGACCAAAGCAACAACAAAAGCCTTAGTCACTCAAGAGTGTGGATCTTCTGATATAGTGATGGACTAAGCCGGTGTGGGTCTTCAAATGGGTTGCAGTAAACCTAGGAGTATGCAAATTGATTCAATGGGGTACTATTTATTAAAAAGAAGATGTTAAATTTTACTAATATTTAGTATCAGATTGACAGGAGTATATATGCACATATATTAGGACTCATGTTCAAAAGTTTTTTATGATAGAGGAAAATAATAAAATCTTTTAAATTAAATTTTGTACTTGACACAGACAATTCAGTAACATTATGATTTAATTCAACATGGGGCTCCAGCCCTCCCCCAATTGGAAAGCACCCACCCATTAAGCCCACACAGAGTCAAGCAGTAATAACTGAGGACTAAAGGACCCCAAGTTACCTGTACTCATTTCAGTAAGAAGCTATGAGAACCAGGGTCCAGATACCAGACCAGGTTCCTAGCATCTCTATTCTTTTCCTACCTAAAAACTGAGTTCCATTTTCATCTGCTTTCCATGCCTAAGTTTTCTCATGTATAAAATAGAACTAGTCATGCATTATCCCTGTCCTACAAGAACTGATGTTCATCTTCACCCATGTGTAAACACCAGGAAGGAGGAGACTCCCAAATCTGATTTGTCCCAGGCTCTGACCCACCCCCCACATCTTCACACCCTTCTCATGCCCTTACAAGGGATGGCTGTGGACCCGGGAGTGACATCAGTCAAGCCCAACACCTGTAAGCACCAGGAAGACAACAAGGCAGCCAATGCCCAAACTCTGAGGTACTTCCCATTTTTCAGGGAGTCTTCTTCAGGGATAGATAGGAGAGCACCCAGTCTTGGAATCATAAGACCAAGTTGCAGAGCTTACCAGCTGTCCTCTGAGCAAGCCCTTTAAACCTACATTCCCCACACTACCTTAGGGGATAAGACCACCTGCCTTCCTTACTGCTAGAGTGGCTGTGAGAATCAGACTGGAGGGTGTGTGCATGTAGACAGAGTCCTCTCAGATGGGAGTGAGTGTGCGGAGGTGGGATCCCAAGGCCCTCACCCTTTGGAACTAAGCATTCTGGACTGTGGATCCATCCGTGTCCTGAGACATTGCAGGTTTGGTAAGTACCATGCTCTGCACACAATGAGCACTCAAGATACTACTCTATCTCCACGTCTCTGAGGTGCCATCCAGCTCTGAGGTTGGGGGACTCTCCAAGTGTCTGAGGCATCCTTCCCCATCCGGCCCAGCAGCCCAGGTTGCGTTCTGCTTTTGCTTCTTCGGAGCATATAGAAACAGCTGTGGACTTGGTATGTGATAGGTCTGGGTTTGTATCTGGGCTCTGTTACTTACTAAACCCTAGAACAACATAATTCACCTCATGTAATCTCAGTTTCCTCCTCTGTACTGTGGGGCAACAATTCCTTCTGACAGCTCCTGAGAAGATTGATTAAATGAGATAACTCTGCAAAGTTCATTCACTGTGTCTGAAACAGAATTAGTATTTAAGAAGTGGTCAGCATTACAATAATTATAATAATCGACCATCACTATAACTATTATTACCACCTTTACTTGGATGACCCCATTGCTAAGTGTCCGAAGCCAGAGACTCCCTTCTGTATCTTTCAGGATCCACCCACGGCAGCACCCGCCACCAAATCCCACTCTGTGGGGATGAAGCGCCTGAGATGTCTGTCCACTTGCCTGTCTTTGGTGCAGAGGACACCAGCCCTTGAAATCCAAGGCTCGGGGCTGTCTTGAATAGCACCTCTGTACCTGTCAGAGCTGATGGCAGAGCTTTGGAACTACTCACAGAGCTCACAAAGCCAGGAGCTCATCTACTAGACTGCACCGTCCCAGCACTCATCTACTAGACTGCACCGCCCCAGCCACACCAGTGGCTATGGTGACATTTATAATATAGCAGATATCCTGGCAGCACTTTCTTAAGACACTTTGCATACATCTCTGGGGAGGCAGGTAAAGGAAGATGGTCTATTCCTGTTACGTAGGTGACCATTCCCAAGCCCTTATTGATTGAATATATCATTAGAAGCCTGTAGCAGCTCAAAACCAGGATCCTGCCCTTTCCAGATAATTGCCACTTTTCTATTTATAGGGCCAGGACCAGAGTCAAAGGATTCTGAGTGTTTAGTGCTTTCTTACTATAAATATTCAAAGTCTAAGAGGAATCAGGAGAGAGGAAGAAAGACTGGTCCCATGCCTTGGGATTCCAACCCATTCTGCCCCCAGGCAAACTTTTCTGGCTCTTCCATGTGCCTGTACTTCCAGCACAGGCTCAGCATCTTCAAAAGTTCCAGGTCACTATTTTGAGCTAACCCCCTGAATTAGTCAGCCAAAGGGGTGCTGATGCAAAATACCAGAAATCTGTTGGCTTTTATAAAAGGGTATTTATTTGGGGTAGAAGCTTAGTTACCAGGCCGTAAAGCATAAGTTACTTCCCTCACCAAAATCTGTTGTCACATGTTGGAGCAAGATGGCTGCCGACATCTGCAAGGGTTCAGCCTCCCTCTTCCTCTTAAGGCTCCATGGTCCCAGCTTCTTCCAGTATTGGCTGTAGGCTGGGATAAGTCTCGTCTCTCTCCCAGGTCTCATTCCTCTCCAGGCTCAACTGCTCTGTTCTCTCTACAAGGTCAGCTATAGACTATCAGGCTCTCTCTTTTCCTGGGGCCTCTGCCGTGTCTATGGAGCCATCTCTATTCCTCTGTGTTCTTCTCCTGCATGTTTACTTCCTGGAGCTCCAGCTCAAAACTCCTACTAGCTCTTCTTTCCTGTTGTTTTCTCTATGAATCCCCACCCTGGTGGGCGGGGACTCGATGTCCCACGATGTGGCCCAATCAAAGCTCTAATCACAACTCAATCGAGTAAAAGGGAAACCTCTGAATCCAATACCATCTAATATGCCCAGAGGAACAGAACAGTTGACAAACATAATCCAAAATCTATTTTTGGAATTCATAAACAATATCAAACTGCTACACCTCCTAAAATCATATGATCATCGGTGGTGGCAGTTCCAGCCCAAGTTTTCTTCCCAGGTGAACACATCATTGGCACAATCTCAGGGCCTCTCAAGTGGTTCTGTCCGCTGTGTTCTGGAAAGCTCCCACATGGCTGACACAGTAGAAGCGTGAGGCCCAAATTCCATTAGTTCCTTCAAGCGTGGCTTAAAGGTATGAACATTACTTGGGCAAATCTAATGGGGCCCATGATTCCTCGGTTATTAGCAAGCACTTCCGAATGCCATTCTATAAAGGGGCCTCCCTGAAAGGCAATGGTGATATTAGTCTTTGGGGAGGCAGACGTAAATGTGTAAGAAAATGTCCTGTATTCATTCTGGTCCCAAGGAAAATGAGGCTGCTTTGTGAGAAATGAGTTGCTTTTCTGGCCATGGGGCTGTCCATGGGCTGGTCGTCACATGGAAAGACAGTGCTATTCACTCACAGTTTGTAAAAATACTTAAAAGGTGATTTTTCCAGTTCATAGAGTGGTTTTCCCTTCCTGCCCATCCCTCCTAGGACCAGGGGAAGCCAGCCAACAATAGCAAATGTCACCTTGCCCACGATCTTTCCCAAATTGAGTCTTGAAGAAGAGCCAAGGAGAGGAAAAAGTAGAAAGGGGTTCTGAGTACAGGAAACACCATGAGCAAATGTACAGAGGCATGAAAGAGCCCTGGCATGTGCAGGGAAGCAGAGGCAGGTCTGTATCACTAGATCATAAAGGGGGGAGAGAGGCAGGAGGTGGTGATGAAGGCGCAGGGCAGGCAGGCGTCTAACTGCGGTCTTGCTTTGGAAGGCATCGGGATGCTGTGGTCATGTTTGAGTTTTAAGATTATTCCAGATAAAGGGTGAAACAGGGAACCCTTCCTGTGGCTGCAGAGTGGAGGTGGGTGTGTCCTTCAGCCTCAGTCCTTGTCTGCTACATGAGGGGACTAGACAGTGATTTCCAAAATTCACACCAGTCTTTCATGCACAGAATAACATCATCCGCGGTACTTGCCATGGTACAGTATAAGCACTGGAGCAGAGTCCAGGAGCCCCTACGTTCCTAGGGGCACAGAACACAATCCATCAAAGCCTCTGGCAATGACCTCGGTATCCCAGTGAAGGGGCGGGGCAGGGGCCGCATATGGAATGGGGGATCACACCTGGCTGGTACAAGTCTGTCCTTTCCATCTTGCCGGGCCCCATCAGCCTTCCAAGGTGACCACTGCCTCAGCCCTGGATTTTGCATACTGGGCTGCAGTTTATGGTCAGGTCCACCCTACCATATAATGTTTCAGCACAGTGACTTGACTTGGGCAGTAATTTATGACTGAAATGGAGCCTCTGGGCTTGGGCCTCTGCGTTTTGCTTGGCTCCATGGCATGCATTCCTATTAGAACCAATCAATACATCCACACATTAAATGACATTTAGGCTGCCTCTCTGGCGAGCAGGTCAGGCTGGTGGTTATCCTTTGAGCATGGGCAGAGAGAAGGGCTTTGAGGGAAATCCTGGGAGTCAAGCCCTGAGGTGGGGGGTACAGAATGAATGCTTTAGCCCCAGCCCCACCCAGGACTCAAGACTCAAGCGGGAGGCAGACTGGGCTGAAGGAGAAATCCGACAGAAACGGCCTCATTTGGGGTTTCAATCTTGTCCTCTTCCTTCTCCCTGAGGATGAGCTGTTAAACACACATGCACACACAAATCCTACTTCGCTGAGATGATTGGAAAGAAAAGATTGTATTTGAAAAAGAACAGATAATGCTAGAAAGGTATTAGAAGAAAATGGGAGTTAGGAAACCGAATTCCAGATTCCCACTGGCCGCTGGTGGGTGATGTGCCCAAACTTCATTACAGAAAGAGCTAGAAAGGCAAAATGATTACCAGAGACTCCAATCAGAGTAACAACCACCCTCCCTCCCCGCCAAACACACCCCTGCCAGAGATACTGAAAAATCTGTGAAGGGAGAAACCCCACTAGAATCCCCTCTTGGGCTCACTTCTGTAATTTTTAATGATTTCTAGTCTGTGAGCACCAACCAAACTCTCTTCTCACTTCCCCTGCCCAGAATCCGGGTCCTTCCCCACAGCTCCCGGAGGAGGCATGTTCTGCAGATGCTGGAGGAGAAGGAAGAGCTTTGCGTGAGAGCTAATCCGAAATACAGAGGGCAGGAAAGAGGAACTTAAGGGTTCTTAGGGTCACTACTCTTCATTCGAAGAAGTTTTCTCTCGTTTGATTTGTTTGCCTGGATAATCATTGTTCCTTCCTTTAGAAAGAAGAAAAAGCACGAGTGAACCATCCATGTATTTCTTTATACAAACTGGGCAAAGCTGAAACCTTCTTAGATGATAAGATGGGGACCAGTAGCTGGTTGGGAATCAACTTACATCCTTAAGCATTTTATTTTAACTTGCAACTTCTAAATATATGCTAATTTACCAATCTCTTGAATGTAGGGCTAAAGTCTTTGCAGCAAATGTGGTTCTGTTGCACGGAGTTCTACACTGTCGTCTTGCATAAATCACATTCACGATGCGTTGTCCACGATTTTCAGTTTCAATTTCTTTAAAGTGCAAGTCATTTTAAAATGCCTGTGAACTGATCTGACTGACTGTGGAGGCTTTCTGGTTTTTTAAAAATGATTTTTCCTGATCTTTTTGGTTGCCCCACATGTGCGTAAGTCAACAGCAATTAATTTTGTGTGACTTGCCGTGACCAGTTTTTCCAAAGTTTTCAAAATTTTCTTACTCATGTTGCATGGATTTAATGGGTACAACTGACCTAAAGAGGTTTGGGGACAAACCTCTCGGTAGGCATGTAGCTCAAGTGGTGGGAGTGGGAGAGGCAGGGGAGCTAGGAAGTAACCTTGCACAATCAGCATGCTGAGGCCACGCAGTGTTTTACTGAAGGAAGAATGTAGAGCTCGCGCTAATCCAGCAAGCGGACTGGTCACGTGGAAGCCACTTAGGAACACGTCTACTGTTAATTTACTTGACAGCTGTGGCTCTCATCCGTCCAGCCCTCCCGACTCCCTGCCTCCCACTCATGATTTAATGGCTTAGCCCTA
The DNA here is from genome assembly GCA_029593785.1 of Cabassous unicinctus. Taxonomy (NCBI): domain Eukaryota; kingdom Metazoa; phylum Chordata; class Mammalia; order Cingulata; family Chlamyphoridae; genus Cabassous; species Cabassous unicinctus. The sequence continues at coordinate 15,088 of JAQZBX010038417.1, read as the reverse complement.
AGTCCAGACTCTTCCGCCTCCTACTTCCTGACCTGATACATAGAATGAGCCAGGGTCCAGGGAAGACGTCTACTTCCCACAAGCCTGCATAGCCCAGCCTGGAATTGTAATGACGTGAAACTTGAGTAAGGAAGGAATGGGGCAGCCTGCAGTAAAACAGGGAAGGGCCCAAAATATTTCTTGGGTGCTCCCTTTCCTGAGTATTGCTCTTCCTCAAATGCCACTCCACCCACCCACCCACCAAAAAGCCCCTCTTAAACAGCGTTCTGATAGTGACCATTTACATTTTGGCATAAATTCAAACACACGTGCACATCATAGAAAGCGTAAGAGTTTTGAAGATAAATAGTCTTAGGTTCATATCGCTTTTTACCGCTTCTACTTGGGCAATTTACGTTAGCTCTCTGCACCTCGGTTTTCACACTTATAAAATGGGGGTGATAATATCCGTTTCATGCATTCATTGTGAAAATTAAACAAGGTAAAGTAAAATAGCTGCTGCCTTCAGTCCTTCCTGGAATGAGGCAGAACATAAGTAAATACACGAAAATGAAATGCGGATCGAGTGCCTGAACAGTGTTCCCTGGAATATCTGCATTTGCTCATTTGTCTTCTCATCTCCAAGTGGGGGAATGAAAGGAGTCCCGAAAGCATGGTTGTTCTCAGGTGGGACGCTCTCCCCAAACCTGAAATCCCATCGCAGGGTCAGTGTCCTATTTCGTCTTCTTATAAAGTCATTCCTTGTAAGGTCACCTGCCATCCTGGGTTTAGGGAAGAAGAGAAACACTATTATAATTACAATGTTAGCTATTCTAAGTGCTTTCTGTGGCTTAACGCACGTGACCCTCACGACACCCCATAAGGTTCCTTTATTATCCTACTTCATGACGATGAAACTCGGGCAGAGAATTAGGAATTAGGTCACACAGCGGGCCCCAGGCCACGCTGCCAATAAGAGGCAGAATTGTGAGTAGAACTCAGGCCACCTGGCTCCAAAGTCTGTGTTCTGAATCATATTTCTCTCCAAGGAAGGAAGGAGGGAAGGAAAGAAAAGAGGAAGGAGGGAGGGGAAAATTAGAAAAGCTAGGGAGAGCCCAAGACCATTCGTTTTCCTCTTTTTTCAAAAGCATGAGAAAATAATCAGGACGAAATTTGGGAACACCTTCGGAGCCCTTACCCTGGGAAAGCCAGGCCACTTTACAGATCCTGCAACCCATACAGCATTTTTAGCTGCCAGTGCTAGAAAAGATGGGGACCAATCATGCCAAAATGTCAATTGTTACTTTCAAAACATTGTTTAAGAAGGGCTTTCTGGGTGGGTGGGGTGGCATTTGAAGAAGAGCAGTGCTCAGAGAAGGAAGCATCCAAGAAATATTCCGGCCCCTTCTCTGTTTTACCGCAGGCTGCCCTTACCTACTTAAGTTTCACATCATCACAATTCCAGGTTGGGATATGCCAATGTTAAAATCTCCACCGGGTCACCCAGTGACCCCAGTGAACCCCTCCCTGCAGTGGCACCCCCTTTGCTCCAGCAACTCCGGTCCAGCCGAGCCTAGAGGCCACCCTCTTTCTCGGGGCAGCTCTTCTCCACCATGGGCCAGCACGAGCCAGATCCGGAATCAAAATGAAACCTTGTTTCTGTCTGGATCTCATCTCTCCAGGACATGTTCATCTAACTTCTGTAACTTCTGGGAAGCTGTGAAGGGCAAAAGATAACAAAGCCAAGGTTGCTTGGATAAAAGACCCCAGGCCCACATACCAAGTGTTACTATTATTACAGAAAATTAACAAGCAACATAGGACTTCACACTAAAATTTACATTGATGTGGCATTTTTCCCCCTGCTGTCTCCCATAAAAATGCTTTAAATGCAGGGTGATTTAACAGAAACGATAAAAAATAGTGCTGAATGGTTTATATTTGTTGCAGAATATTTTATATTTTAAGGAAATTTATATTTTATATATAAATTTTTGTATATATAAATTTATATTTTAAGGTATATTTTAAGGAAAACTTGAAAGTTATATGGATTTTTTTTTTTTTTCTTTTAGGACAAGATTAGGAAAAGAGGTGCAATTGGCTGTTTTTTTCCTGTGTTGATCTGGGCGAGTTCCCACAGGCTCAGTTCCTTGCCTCTAACAAATTTTCACACCTTCACACCAGGTCTGGTCACTTGTCAAGAGAGTGTCTTAGCAAAGAGACACGTGGAGGAATGTCCGTAGCATGACCTGAGCCTTGACAGGGCGACACTTTGTAGTTATTAATAACCATGTGACCGAGCTCTTTGTGGCAGGGCCATGGCCATGGCCAATGTCCATGGTTTCCGCCATCCTCCATCTAACCCACACATTTGCCTGTCCCACAAGGGAGTTGGTCACTATGGGAATGACTCGAGTCTGATGGCCATTCGAGAACATGAGCAAGGCCACCTTGTATAGCTTCAGGTCTCCAACCGTGATCACCAGGGCCAGAAGTTGAAACAAAACCTCAGGGAGATATGATTTCCTTTTTTCAGAATTTATTTATGTTTTTTCCTCCTATTCGATTTTTTAAAATTTCTATTTCATTGTGGCAAAATACACGTAACATAAAAATCATTTTAACCATTCTAGTAAGACATTACGTACATTGACAGTACTGTGTAACTTTCACCACTATTTCCAGCACATCTGCATCATCCCAAACCAAAACTCATATGCTTTTAGAAGTATCTCCCCATTGCCCCTTCCTCCCACCCCTGGTAACCACTATTCTGCTTTCTGTCTATGAATTTGCTTATTCTAAGTCTTTCATATAAGAGAAATCATACATTTGTCCTTTTGTTTCTGGTTTATTTGACTCAACAGATGTCTTAAAGTTCATCGACATTATATAGCATGTACCATTTTTAAAGGCTGAATAATGTTCCCTTGTACAGATATAGCACACTTTGTTTATGCATCCATCTGTTAATGCACACTTGGGTTGCTCCCACCTTTTGACTATTGTGGATAATGCTGCAATGAACACTAGTGTACAAATATCTGCCCAAGTGCCTGTTTTCAGGACTTTTGGGTATATACCTAGGAATGGAATTGCCAAGTCATATGGTAATTCTATGTTTAATTTTCTGAGGAACCACTATACTATTTTACACACTGGTTGCACAATTTTACATTCCCACCAACTATGTCTGAGAGTCTTTACTCCTCTGCATCCTCAACAACATTTGTCTTCAGTTTTTTAATAAGTCATCCTAGTGGGTTTGGTATAGTATCTTGGTCAATTGATTTATTATTATTTTTTATTAGCAATGTTATGGGTTTACAGTACAATTATGCATAAAACACAGGATTCCCATACACCACCCCACCACCAACACCTTGCATTGCTGGGTAACATTTTTCACAATTGATGACAGCACTTTTTTATAATTATACGATTTTTTAACAGTAGTAGCCAGCATTTATTGAGAGATTCTTTATTCTAGGCACTGTGTGTAACAATTTATTTACATAGATTACTGCATTTAAAACATCCAATACATGGGCCTGTGAAATACGTCATTCAGCACAGTTAATGACACTCACAATAATGTGCTACCATCACCATCATCCATTTCCAAACCTTTACAATCAACCTAAACAGAAATTTTTAAAAATTAAGCACCAGCTCTGTATTCCTTACCCCCACCCTGGCTCCTAGTAACCTACATACTAGTTTCTGACTCCATGAGTTTGCTTATTAAAATTAGTTCATATCAGTGAGATTATACAATATTCATCCTTTTAGTCTGGCTTATTTCACTCAGCATAATGTCCTCAAGTCCATCCATGTTGTCACATGCATCAAGACTTCATTCCTTTTCATGGCTGAGTAATGTTCCATTGTATGTATATACCACATTTTATTTATCCATTCATTGGTTGATGGGCACTTCGGTTGCTTGCATATTTTGGCAACTGTAAATAGTTGCCATGACCATCTGTGTATGAATATCTGTTCAAGTCCCTGCTTTCAGTTCTGGTTATATTCCTAGTAGCAGAATTGCCGGGCCATACGGTAGTTCTGTACTTAGCTTCCTGAGAAACTGCCAAACTGTCTTCCGTAGCAGCTCTGCCATTCTACGTTCCCACCAGCAGTGAATGAATGTTCCTGTTTCTCCACATCCTCTCCAACACTTGAAGTTTTCTGTTTTTTTTAATAGTAGCCATCCTAAAGGGTATAAAATGATATCTCATTGTGGTTTTGATTTGCATTTCCCTAGTCGCTAGTGATGTTGAACATCTTTTCATGTACTTTTTAACCATTTGAATATCTTCTTTGGAGAAATAGCTTTTAATTTTAAGTCTTTAAAATCTCTTGCCCATATTTTTTAAATTGGGTTGTTTTTCTTTTTATTATTGAGTTGTAGGATTTCTATATATATTCTGGATATTAAACCCTTATTGGATATGTGGTTTCCAAGTACTTTCTCCCATTAAGTATGTTGTCATTTCACTATTGTGATAAAGTCCTTTGATGCACAAAACGTTTTAATTTTGAAGAGGTCCCATTTATCTGTTTTTTGTTGTTGTTGCTTGTACTTTGGGTGTAAAGAAAAGAAACCATTGCCTAACAAAAGATCCTGAAGATGCTTCTCTACATTTTTTTCTAGGAGTTTTATGGTCTTGGTTATTATATTTAGGTCTTGATCCATTTTCAGTTAATTTTTGTGTATGGTGTGAGAAAGTGTTCTCGTTCATTCTTTTGCATATGAATATCCATTTCTCTCAGAACCATTTCTTGAAGAGACTGTTCTTTCCCCAATGAGTGGACTCGGCAGCCTTGTCAAAAATCAGTTAGCCATAGATGTGAGAGTCTATTTCTACCCTCAGCTAGAGTCCACTGATCAATATATCTATCCTTGTGCCAGTACCATGCTGTTTTGTTTTGTTTTGTTTTTTGTATTATTCTTTTTTATTTTTTTTATTTTTTATTATTATTCTTTTCTTACCATGCTGTTTTGATCACTGTAGCTTTGTAATATGCTTTAAAGTCAAGGAGTGACTTCTTTTTCATTCTTCTTTTTCAAGATGTTGTGTGGCTATTTGGAGCCCCTTACGCTTCCAAATAAATTCAATAATTGGCTTTTCCATTTATGCAAAGTAGGCTGTTGGAATTTTGATTGGGATTGCATCAAATCTGCACATCATTTTGGGTAGAATTAACATCTTAATGATATTTAGTCTTCTAATCCATGAACACAGAAGTTATTTAAGTCTTCTTTGATCCAATATATTTGATTCTTTTAGTTACTATTGTAAATGGAATTTTTTTCTTGATTTTCTCCTCAGGTTTCTCATTACTAGTATATAGAAACACTACTGATTTTTGTGTGTTGATCTTGTACCCTGCTGAACTTGTTTATTAGCTGTAATAGCTTTGTTGTAGATTTTTCAGGACTTTCTATATATACGATCAGGTCATTTGCAAATAGTGAAAGTTTTACTTCTTCCTTTCCAATGTGTATGCCTTTTATTTCTTTTCCTTGCCTAACTACTCTGGCTAGAAGTTCCAGCACAATGTTGAATAACAGTGGTGGCAGTGGGCATCCTTATCTTGCTCCAGATCTTAGAGGAAAGTGTTCAGTCTTTTACCATTGAGTATGATGTTAGATGTGGGTTTTTTGTATCTATGCTTTGTCGTGTTGAGGAGGTTTCCTTTTATTCCTATTTTTCTAACTGTTTTTATCAAGAAGGATGCTAGATTTTTTCAAATGCCTTTTCTGCGAGGAAGACATGGTTTCTCTCCTCAAGAAGGGCAGAGGAGAGGCAGTGTAAGATGGTGGTCATAAAGACTTTGGAGTCACACTAACCTGGGTTTAAAAAACCAGCTCTCAGCAAGGCATAAAGTAGTCTTTCAATAAATGTTAACTGTTGTGTTGATCATATTATTTATACTGTCAGAATAATTGGTATTGCTGCTATTGGTAATACTCATATTGATTAGGTTCAAACCTGACCTGCATGGAGAGAGATGAGAACTCTTCTAATTGAGTACTTGGGTCCCCTCCAGGTCTCAGTTACTCTAATTCTATGCTTCCTTCTTTGGCATCTGAGTTCGTGAACAAGAGCTAATTTGATGACTTCTTTCCATGGACCTGCCCCCTTAAGTAGGGTGTTGTGGGAAAATGGGAGGCCAGGAGCTATGAGATGAACCATGTGGTCATACTACCTCCTTCCTTCAACCCCCAAACTTCCCCGGTCCTTGGGTTCCTCCCAATAAGAAAGGCATTCTTAACACTTGAATGGATGATAACTAATAATAATGAATTAACATGAACATTTAAGATTAACTCAGTTTTCATTGCAACATAAATTTTGGCCAAAAGTGTCTGAATCTTGTCTGATGAAAGAAGTCTATCTATCCATTTGTTCTTTGATTTAACAAATATTTGTTGAGCATCTATGATGTATCAGGCACTGGAGATACAATGATGAACGGCCCATCACCCTGGATTCAAGGTGAGATGAGACACAGAGACCCTCTATCCTCTAGAAGCCAAAGAAAAACATTGACTCCCCAAAGCCTGGACCACTTGTTCTCTGAACACATATCCTCTATGCAGCCTTTGCTCATCTGCCCACGCCAGTCTCTGTTTCCAGATTGCCCTTTGCTCAATTCTTGCCTCTTCTTCATTACCCATCTTTAAAGTCTCCCCTGTCCTGACCATCCATCATGAGACATCACATTGCCCTCTCTGCTTGCATAGTACATAGTTCCTTCTCCACTTAGCTTTTACATATTACCATGCATTATAAATTTTGGTACATACTTTTAATCTTTCTTACTAGTCTGTAAGTGACTTGAAGGCAAAGCTAAATCCTAAACCCTTAATATTCAAAGAGGATCTAATACTTTATATTGTGTACAACAATGCACCAGTAAATACCTGAGAAATGGAATTCACTTCAACAAATCCTAACAGAACTAAACACTAAACACAAGGTATCTTTCCATATGCTACAGGAAGATGCAAAGGTAAATAGGAAGCTTTTACTCTAAGTGAGATGGGAGCCTTTGGAGAGTTATTAGCAGAAGGTTGATTTAGTCCAGTTGTAATATATCTTGTTAAGTTTTCCAACATAATTTCTTGGGGTTTTACTTATCAGATGAAGATCCATTTAACTAATATTGTTTTTGGTTTAAACAAATGCCTGTCCAGATCTCTTTTACCTACATTCCTACACACACAAAAAAACTGTGGTCTTCTGTAAGAATGGCTCCCACCTGTTGAGCCCCTGCTGTCCACCAAGCACCATGCTCGTTACTTCACATACATCCTTCTCATAGATCCTCATAACAATCCAGTGAAGTAGGGATTATGACCTCTATCTTAAAAATGAGGAAAGTGAAGCTCAGAGAAGTTAAATCATTTGCTTAAGGTCACTTAGCTAGTAAATGGTGGAGTCAAGAACTGAATCTAGGCCTCACTACATTGCAACAGCTGAAGCCATCTCAGAAAGGCATTCCCTTGAACAGCTGGTAGGGTGTGAGGGCTCACTTTTGTGAGCCATATTCTTTTTTGGAATATGGCAAAGCAGCAAAGTAATCCATGTTCCTTTGTCTTGTTATCTGCCATCCATTGCCGCCATGTGCTGTCAAAAAGTGCTTCTTCATTTTGTACTTAAAATAACTCAGTGTCTTCACCCTATCCTGAGCCATGGCTTCAATCCTTCAGCCTCATCCAGCTTGCCTCACATCAGGTGTGCCAGACAGATGGTTTCCTTTAAACACATAGAGACTAACCTGGTATGGGGTTGTGGGAGCCTTAGAGAGTCTTTATGTTTCCATGTCAGAGCTTCTTATGATTTTTTGTGTGTGTGGATTTTTCTGACAATGTATTTCAATGTTTGGCTGATATTATGCATCTTCAAAACCCAGATTGGTGATCTTTCTTGTAATGCCAAGTAAACATATCCTTTTCTATCTCTGTGATTTTAGTGATATGAAATGCAACCGATTATAAAGACTGACCCATAGGTTGTATTATCTCTTGTTCTTGCAATCTGGGAGCAATAATATACTTGATATTAATCTTAGGTCTGCAGGTAACCAAATGTATGACCTTGGGCAAGTCTCTCCATCCCTCTGAGGGGCTTGAACCGTGTCTTTTTGCAGACATAAATCTGTGATTCTATTACAAATCACTCTCCCTCCACTTTCTGTGAGGATTTTATCCTCTCAATTACAGCTTTCAAGGGTTTCATAAAATGTTTTGTCACTAGGACTTCTGAAATCTGTTAGCAAAGCATAGGCGTCAGATCAGTAAGGGACCTTGGTGAACTTCTAATCCAACACCTTCATTTTGCTGCTGAAGAAACTCAAACTCAAATTGGTGCAGGGACTTGTCTATGTCCATTCAACCTGTAAGTGTCAAATCCAGGACTCTTGGCTCCTTTCAGTGGCCTTTGTAAGGAACCTTGATATCCTGCCTTTTGCCGTGGACTCTAATTTATTAGTCATGATGTCACCACTCAGCAAAAATATGTGTTCAGTTATCTCTCAGAAAATCCACACAAGGTTGGAGATACTTTTTCTGGTTGAGAATACAATTGATCAGAAAACATCCAAAATTTCAGACATCCAGAGTAAAGTGCCATGTTCAAAGTCATCAGGCAAATGAGGGACAGAGCCAGAACCGAAACTGGAGAGCTCTTGAGAGATGACTGGAAGATAATGGATTGTGACAGGCTGTCCGTTCAGTCCTTCCAGCTTCCTGATGTCCAGATGGGCTCCCCACACTGTCAACTTGATTGATTGAAACGCCAGTGCTAAGATGCTCACAAATCCCCAGCACATGGATACAGCTGCATGTTTCTTTCCAAGGAGGCTCTAGGTCAAAACGTAATCTTCCCCCTTGCAAACTTAAATAGAGTTGCTACCAGTCAAAGCAGGGCAAAAAGGACCCTAATGAGCTGGTTTCATAACTCCTGAGATGTAAGCAAAGAAAGTGGAGGCAGACAGAGGAGAGAGAGCAGTCTTTGTTTTTCACTGGATTTTTGGCTGTCTCTTAAACAAATCTGACCCTAGGTGTAAGCTTGCCCTTTTCCAGTCCCAACTTCCCTGGATATAAAATACATGTTTGGCAACTGCTCTGAAAGTTATTAAAGTTGCAGCAGTAAACTATGGGAGGCCAGAGGATTTCAGACAAAAGTTATTGCGTCTGTAACTCAGAAACGAATTCCTAAAACTCTTGACACATTTATCCAGAGGGCTACTGCCAATATAGAAGTGGAAATCATTGTCAAGGGCCACTGTGTACCTGGAATTAAAATCCATCATTCTTTGGAGAAAGAGCTGTGATTTTGGTGGAATATGAATACTCATTCCTTTTACCACCATCTTTCCTCAAATACAGGGTCCTTTATTTTTCAGAAGACAAAAAGAAATTTCTGTCCTCTTTGTTTTTGTTTTCTTAAGAAACCCTCATTTAAACTGAAAGACACCCTTTTGCTTATTCAATTGTACTGGTTTTATTTTGGATAGAAATCCTGCTGGGTACAGTAACAGAGAGCAAACTTTACGGCAGCAATCATCTCTTCTGCGGAATCTATTGTGGGGAAATGTAACACACTTTTATTAAATGGCTGAGGAGTTGGCTCCAGTGATCTGAATTAACTACCAGAAGAGCACAGAAGGGAATAAAACTACCTCCTTCATTCAGCAGACTCCCTCTGCCTGCCCAACTTTGTGCTGGGAGCCAGGGATGCAAAATGCCCTTGCAAGAGATTCTTGATTGCCTTAGGCAATGCCTTCATCACCCAAAGTTAGCAAAGACTGAAGAGAAGGATGGGCTCAAGTGTTAGCCTGCCAACGGAGACGCGGGCCCTCTGATTCACTGTCGGTGAATATGCATCAGAGTTTTAAATGTACATTCACTCTGACTCAGATGTGAAGAATTTACCCTAAGGTGGTAATCAGATAAGTTGACAGATTATACATACAGGGGTATTTAGCCTCAGCACAATCACGATAGAGAAAAATCAGAAGCAATGCACAGATCATTAAAAGTGCAATCATTGAAATGATAATGTGATCCATATTTATTGTCTCTTGACATACCTTGGTGCAGGGGGGGATGAAGTCACTGCGCAAAATATATAGTAGGGTCTCGTTTACATAAATCAGAGCTGAAAGGTTGTACACCATGTTCTGAATGTTGGTCGTCTCTGGATAACGGTCTTCTGGGTGACTTTTACTTTCCTCTACTGACTTTTCTGAATTTTTTTTTATTTTTTATTTTTACAGTGAGCATCACTTTATACTTGGTGTTTATGGGGAGGGTGTTATATTTTAAATAATAGTCTACCCCTAAATACCTTACCATCTGTACTGCCATTCCTAAGCCCAGTCTAGAGGTAAGAAAATAAGAAATGTTCTTATGATGGTTTCACAGGTGTGTTCATATGTCATAACTCATCAAATTTTACACTTTAATTCATCAACTTGCATACTTTAATACATTGCAACTTATTGTGCATTAATTATACCTCCAATAAAAAATTTTTAAATGAAAGAAAATACAAAACGGTCTAAGTAATTTTAATTCTCCATGCAAAATTGTCAAAATAAATATTTAAAAAATACCTGAATCAATGTTGGAAAAAGAATTTGATGTTCCAGTTACAGGAGGCTAGTCCAAGAGGTTAATAACATGAGTGAGGTGTAAAAATGTTCATTTGGCTTAGCCTTTCTTCTCGGGCGATGGCAGTGTCCTTGACTATGGATGGATGCAGAGCTCACCTTCTGACCTGCTTCTGTCTTCTTCTGTTTGCACTCTTTTGCAGAGTCCACGTCAATCTTAGGTATCTTCTACCCCAAAATACATGCTTCAGTGCACTTCAATTTCCCTGCAGTAAATAAATAGTCCCTGCTAACCTTCCTTAAGTAACTATACAGCAAACCCAAGGGTCCTGAGGCTTTGGGATCAGATACGATTCTGAAAACCAAGCATTCTGTCCAGAGATAATTATGAAAAGGCTGATAAAATATTTTGAAGACTTTTCCTTGACTCTGTTGCCATGTTTCCTCAAGTATATATACCCTTTCCCTGCAAGTCTAGCTACTGAAATAGTTCAAAGATCTGCAATTGCCCTAAAAAGGAGACGACAAAAGAAACTCCAATGGCTTGAGATGGGTTGAGAATTGGGTCTAGGCATTTACTGGGCAAGAAGGAAGTGCAAGTGTTTGCATATTGGTGTCAGGATCACTGTCCTCAGGGCCACGTAAGGTTCCAGGTTTCAATGCTTCGGAAGAACACGAGCCCTGAAGTCACTGAAGGGACACGAGCCTGCCTGCTTAGGCTGCTTCTCATCACTGTTTTCTATGCTTTTTCCCTCTGCTTTCCAATACAACCAGCTGGACAGTGCTGCAGGGAAGAATAGGGCGCCCAGAGAACCCCTTCCGAGTGGCCCTGGAATACATCTCAAGTGGAAACCGGAGCCTGTCAGCAGTGGACTTCTTTGCCCTGAAGAACTGCAGCGAAGGTATCTGAATCTGGCTTTTCCCGCCATTCCTTGGTCACGTGTTGTCTTAGGCATGCCTGTACTCTGCAGCCAGGCTTCACTGGGCATGTGCCAGTGATTTTCAAAGATCGAGTAAGCAATTCTATTAGCTTAACTTAAAACTTCAAGTAGAATATAGTCTTTATTAGATAGCACATTAGATTAACCTCCCTGGCTGCCAAATGCCTTCACTATGTTGTTGTTGTATTTTTTATTTATTATTTTCTATACAAAGTGAATAGAGGAGTGTAAATGTACCCCCATGTACCCTCACTCAGTTTCAACAATCAACATTTTGCCATTTCTGTTTCACCTATATCTCCACACGCCCCCACCGACCTAGTTAATATTTTACATTTCTTTTTTCTGAGATAAAATTTACAATGAGTTATTTTGAATGACATGCTTTCAGCTGTTATTGAGGGACAACATGAGAAATGGTTATATGAAAATATTTCCATGTATTTTGAAAAAAAACTTAAGCACACGGTTCACTGTGTCATTGAATTCCTTTTGCATAAGTTCCACGTTGTGAATTCCTCTCAGGATTTAGTACCTAGGGAAGGATGTCATTATGGAAGAATAATCTGTAGACTTTATTTTTCTTTTTACCATTGCTGCCAGGAAGCTCTGAACTAAATGTAATACCCAATCAGAAGAATTATATCTGTGTAGATTTTTTTTTTTATTTTGTTCTTTCCCAGGAGACTGCTTACTTTTACCTCATAGTTAGATATCTGAAATAACAAAAGCTAAAGATGCTTAAATACTTATCTCTTACAAAATGTATGATTCCTGGGGAATATTATCATACACAATATCTACATCAAATTTATAGAGGCTGGCAATTTGTGCTATATTACCTATTTGCTTGAAAGTATATTGAAGAAAATTAATTAAAAATATATTAAAGGTATTTGAAAAATATATTAAAGATTAAAATGAATTAAGTACTGCAAAATTGAGTAAAGCTGCTTAAGTATACGTGTGACCTGATTGTCAAATCTTTACACAAAGTGAAAGTATTTTATGATGCTTTGTTATGTGCCTGGTAGTTTTTGTTTATTTATTTGTTTTGGATGTGTGTTTTTGATTAATTAGAGAACTTGTAGGTTTACAAAAAGATCATACAGAAAATACAGAGTTTCCATATACCCAAACAGAAACATACAGTTTTCCATATTATTAACACTTTGAATTAGTGTGATAGTTTTGTTAAAATTGATGAAACAATATTATTATAATTATAATGTTAACTAGAGCCCATTATTTACAATAGGGTTCACTGTGTTGTACAGTGCTTTTTTTTTTTCATTTTTATTTTAATAATAGGTATACAACCTAAAATTTGCCCTTTTAACCACATGCAAATATATAATTCAGTGCTGTTAATTAAGTTCATAATGTGCTACCATCACCACCATCAATTGCCAAATTTTTCTATCAATACAAAGAGAAACACTGTACCATTTAAGCACTAACTCCCCATTCCTACCTCCACCCCAGCTCCTGGTAACCTTCATTCTAGTTTCTGACTCTATGAATTTGCTTATTCTAATTATTTCATTTCAGTGAGATCATACAATATTTGTCCTTTGGTGTCTGGCTTGTTTCATTCAACGTGATGTCTTCAAGGTTCATCCATGATGTCGCACGTGTCTGAACGTCTTTCTTTTTTATGGCTGAATAATATTCCATCGTATGTATATACCACATTTTGTTTATCCATTCATCGGTTGATGAACACATGGGTTGTTTCCATCTTTTGGTAATTATGAACATTGGTATGCAAATATCTGTTTGAGTACCTGCTTCAACTGTTTGGGGTATATACCTAGAAGAGGGAATGCTGGATCACATGGTAATTCTATACATAACTTTCTGAGGAACCGCAAAACTGTCTTCCACAGCGACCGCAGCAATTTACATACCCACCAACAATGAAAGAGTATTCCTATCTCTCCACATCCTCTCCAACACTTATTTTCTGTTTTCTTAAAAGAAGCCATTCTAGTAGGTGTGAAATGGTTTTTATTTGTATTTCCCTTATAGATAATGATGTTGAGCATCTCTCCATGTGTTTATTGGCCATTTGTATATTTTCTTTGGAAAAATGTCTATTCAGGTCTTTCGCCCATTTTTTTTATTGGGTTGTTTGCCTTTTTATTGTTGAATTGTAGTATTTCTTTATATATTCTGGATTTTAGGCCTTTATTGTATATGCAATTTCCAAATATTTTCTCCTGTTGAATAGGTTGTCTTTTTACTTTCATGATAACAAGTCCTTTGATGCACAGAAGTTTTCTATTTTGATGAGGTCTCATTTATCTATTTATTCTTTTGTTGCTTATGGTTTGAGTGAAAAGTCTAAGAAACCATTGCTTAACACAAGGTCTTGAAGATGCTTCTCAATGTTTTCTTCTAGGAGTTTGATAGTTCTGATTTTTATATTTAAGTCTTTGATCCATTTTGAGTTGCTTTTTATATGGTATGTAGTAGGGGGCCACCTTCATTCTTTTGTATATAAAAATCCATTTTTCTCAGCCAGATATTCTTTCCTAATTGAGTGAACTTGGCACTCTTGTCAAAAATCAGTTGGCATTAAACATTATGGTCGATTTCTGAACTCTCAATTAGATTCCATTGGTCTGTATATCTGTCCTTTTGCCAGTAGTGTGATTACCGTGGCTTTGTAATAAGTTTTAAGATCAGGAAGTGTGAGTCCTCCAACTTCATTCTTCTTTATTATGATGGCTTTGGCTATTCAGGGTCCCTTTCAACTTCCATAAAAATTTGATGATTGGCTTTTCCATGTCTGCAAAGAAGGCTGTTGGAATTTTGGTAGGGGTTGGTAAATTGCTTTGGGTATAACTGATATTTTAACAATATGTAGTCTTCCAATCCATGCACACAGAATGTCTTTCCATTTACTTAGTCTTCCTTTATTTCTTTTAGCAATATTTTAAAATTTTCTTTGTTCAAGTTTTTTACAGCCTTGGTTAGATTTATTCCTAGATATTTGATTCTTTTTTTATTTTTTCTAGATACTAGATTCTTTTAGTTGCTATTCTAAGTGGAAATTTTCTTGATTTCTTTTTCAGATTATTTATCACTAGTATATAGAAATACCACTGATTTTGTGTGTTGAATTTCTGCCTGCCAATTTGTGGAACTCACTTATTAGTTCCAGTATCTTTGTTGTGGCTTTTTCGGGATTTTCTGAATATAGGATCATGCCATCTGCAATGAGACATGTTTCACTTCTTCCTTTCCAATTTGGCTACCTTTTATTTTTTTCCATTTCCTAAAGTCTCCATCTAGAACTTCCAGTATAATGTTGAATAATTATGACAGTGGGCATCCTTGTCCTGTTCCTGATCTTAGAGGGAAAGCTTTCATTCTATCTCCATTATGTTAGCTGTGGGTTTTTCATATACAGCCTTTATCATGTTAAGGAAGTTTCCTTCTATTCCTAGTTTTCTAATATTTTTTATCAAGAAAGGGTGCTGGATTTTGTTCAAATGCCTTTTTGGTATCAATTGAGATGATCATGCGGG
>JAQZBX010038416.1:7498-23521 GCA_029593785.1 Cabassous unicinctus | reverse complement strand
CTTAGTGGCAAAGCCTCAGGATGTGTATATCCATTGCAGGTGATGTGCCACACCAATGAAAGATATTTATGTGGGAGGTTGTGGGTGGGGGGGGGATGTGGGGCATATGGGAATCCCTATAATTTTTGTGTAACATTTATGTAATCTAAGTATCTTAAAAAAAATTTTTTTTTAATTAAAAAAAAAATAAAGATGAAGAATGAATCAGGGGCTTTAGAGGCACAATTCTCAACATAAATTTTATGGTAGCAGGATAATGAGATCTTCCACTTCATGTTTAAGTTTTGCAACAAGTTCATAATAAAGATCATTTGGGGAAAATATTCAAAAAAATATACAGACACAAAAATGAGTCAGATACATAATAAAAGATCAACTATAAAGAAAAGGCGCCTGCAATAAAGGAAAAGAGAGACAAAAGAGATATGACATACAAAAACCAAAGAATAAAATGGCTGAAGTTAGTACTGCCTGTACAGTAACAATACTGAGTGTTCATGGATTAAACTCCCCAATCAAAAGACACAGACTGGCATAACAGATTTTAAAAAAGCACAGTCTCACTATATGTTGTTTATAAGAGACTCACCTTAGACCCAAAGACACAAATAGATTGAAAATGAAAGGATGGGCAAAGATATTCCTTGCAACTGATTTTTGATAAGGCTGTCAAATATACTCTATTGGGAAAGAATAGTCTGTTCAATAAATGCCACTGGGAGAACTGGCTATCCATATGCAAAAGAATGAAGGAGGAACCCCATCTCACACCATATACAAATTTACCTAAAAATGGATCAAATACTTAAATATAAGAACCAGGACTATAAAAAAAACGATTTCTAAACTGGGGGTAGCAAATTATTAATGGGTCATGAACTCAATTTATTGAATCAGTCCCAGGATTTTTTATATAAATTAGAATAATAAATGTCAAAATAAATCACACATAATAAGGACTAGTAATGTTTACTCAAACATTTTCAGTTGCATTTGTGTGTGTGCTGTGTAAAATGGTTCCAGTATGTAATGTATTTTGTACTGAGAAATGTAATTCAAAAAATGTGAAACCCCTGCCCCCAAAAAAGTAGGGAGACATCTTCCAGATCATATGTTTAGGCAATGGTTTCTTAGACTTTACACCCAAAGCACAAGCAATGAGAGAAAATATATATATAAATGAGACCTCAGCAAACTTTAAAACTTTTGTGCATCAAAGGACTTTATCATCAAATTGATTAGACAACCTACTCAACGGGAAAAAATATTTGGAAACCACATAACTGGTAAGGCTTTAATATCTAGAATATATAAAGAAACCCTACAACTCAATAATAAAAAGACAAACAACCCAATTAAAAAATGGCCAAAAGACTTGAATAGACATCTCTCCAAAGAGGAACTATGAATGGATGAAAAAGCACATGTAAAGATGCTCAACATCATTAGCTATTAGGGAAATGCAAATCAAAACCACATTGATAGGGAGCAGGTGTAGCTCAGTGGTTTGAGTACCTACTTCCCATGTATGAGGTCCCAGGTTCAATCCAGGTACCTGTTTTTAAAAAAAACACATTGAGGTACCATTTCACTCCCACTAAAGTGGCTACTATTGGGGAAAAAAAAAAACAAATTACAGGTGTTGGAGAGGTTATGAAGAAATAGGAATACTCATTGTTGGTGGAAATATAAAATGGTGCAGCCGCTATGAAGGACAGTTTAGCAGTTCCTCAGAAAACTAAGTATAGAATTACCATATGACCTAGAAATCCCACTGCTAGGTATATACCAAAAGAATTGAAAGCAGGGACTGGAACAGATATTTGCACACTGATATTCACAGCAGCATTATTCACAATTGCCAAAAGATGGAAGCAACCCACATGTCCATCAACCAATGAATGGGCAAACAAAATGTGGTATATACATACAATGGAATATTATTCAGCATAAGAAAAGGAATGAAGTTCTGATTCATGCAACAATATGGATGAACCCTGAAGACATCATGTTGAGTGAAATAAGCCAGACATAAAAGGACAAACATTGTATGATCTCACTGATATGAAGTAATTAAAATAAGAAAATGCATAGAGTCAGAATCTAGAACATAGGTTACCAGGGGCTGGATTGGGAGTAGGAAATGGGGAGTTAATGCTTAAATTGATCAGAATTTCTACTTGGGTTGAAGGTAAACTTTTGGATAATGGATGGTGGTGATGGAAGCACAACATGATGAATGTAACTAACAGAACTGAATTATATAGATGACTGTGGATAAAAGTAGAAACTTTAGGTTGTATATATGTTACTAGAATAAAAAATTAAAAAAAAAAAAAACTTTCCCTCCTCGACACTTTCGTAAAACTTGGTAGGTGTACTTCTATTTAGCACATTCTGCCTTATAGTCAATTTTGGCATGTATTTCTGGTTCCTGATCCTTTTGGTTAGGAATCATGTTTTATCTATTTCTCCATCTAAATATATTTCCTATGCTTAGGGCAGTGCATTTTATTCTTCTAGAATATAATTTTTAATGATGGCATAAGTAAAGTATTACCTTAGATTTGTACATTTAAGTTGATTTCAGTTTTCTACCATCACAAATGTTTGGACAAGCTTGTTTGAATATACATTCTTGCAAATATTTCTGAAGTACATGGTATTTCCAACGATTGCTACAATCATATGTCCCATCTCACAGGCTTGTCTACAGTATGAGTTTGCCTTACCACTACCAGGGAGTAGAGTTCATTTCCCCTTTCCTTGGATCTGGGATGGCCTTATGGCTTGTTTTGACCAATAGCATCCTGTGGAAGTGATACTGTATGACTTCCAACTTGGCTTTAAGAGATCTTCAACTCTGCCTTCATCACTTGGAATGTTCACTCTTGGGATGAAGCTAGCATCCATGTGGAGAGAGACAAAGAGAGCCAGAGAAACAGAGAGGGATGCATGTGTAGAGTTGTGTAGAGGTGGATCAGCCTCAGGCTTCAATTTCCCAGCAAAACCTTCCCAAGGTGCCAGATATGGCAAGTAAAACCATCTGAGATATTGCAGCCTCTGCTGTTACTTGAGTGTAGTACTATACCATAAGAGATCCCAGATGATGAAGCATAAGCAGAAGAACCATTCAGCTAGGCCCTGCCCAATTGCTGACCCACAGAATTATGGGAAAATAATTTTTTTCAGATACTTAGTTTTGGGGTGGTCTGTTATGTAGAAATAGGTAACTATGACTTCTAACTCTTTCTGAGAGATTCCCAGAAATAAAATTATAGTGCTAGTTTTAATGAAAATATTTTTTTGGAAAATATTAAACAGATATTTTTGGTTTCCCTTAATCATAATCTCTGCAAATCCTGTGTTGTGGAGGAAGGGACAGATATAGTCTAGCAAATTCATTTTTCAGCTCTGTGAAATTAAGCTTTCCTTGAGTTCCCACTGAAACTATAGTCTGAAAAATCAGGGACACTTTCAAGAAAGAAAAAGGTTTTTGCATCCTCCCAAACCACCTTTAAACATTAAGAAGCAAGCCTGGATTAGGACCATAGAGTTATTCTCTAAACCAGTAGTTTGGAAATATTAGCACACATCAGAATAACCTGGAGGGTTTATCAAAACACAGATTGCTGGGCCTCTGCACCAGAGTTTCTGAATCAGTGGGCCTGTGGTAGGGCCTAAGAATTTGCATTTCAACAAGAAGCCAGGTGTTGCTGTAACTGTCAGTTTAGGGATCACACTTTGAGAGCCACTGGTCTGAGCCATAGTAATGGGATAATGAGAATTCAGAAGATGGGCTGTTAGTAGAGCTTTTACCTGAATGAGCCTAGGAAGATTTTTTTTTTTTTTAAGGAGGTACTGAGGATTGAACCTAGGACCTCACAGGTGCTCTACCACTGAGCTATATCCACTGCGGGAAATATTTTCTTTTAATGTCAGGAAGTCAAGCAAAAGTCAGGGCACAGAGGGAGGGAAGCAGGACAAAATCCCCACACAGGTTAGTGGGTGAGTTAAATGAAGAGAGAATTTTTTTACAATCTTAAACTTCAGTTGAAACATTGATATAAAGATAGTGGCTGCCAGGGGCTCAGAAGGGAAGAGGAGGGATGAATGGGTGGAACACAAGGCATATTTGGGGATGATTTTTATTTTGATTTCCATTTAGAATTCCAAGTAGAAACCTGCCTGACACAGTGACCCATACCAACCTGATATTGCTGTAACAGAGCAGTAACGGTGGTGTGGCATGTTTATGTGGAAAGAAGGGCCTGAAGTAACCACCTGTTCCCACCTCCAACCCAGACCTGGTTTCTCCATGGATTATTGGTGGCAAAGCAAAGACTTGGATACTAACACCTGTCTCTGGGTCGAAAGCAGAGGTAGCTGAAAGTGAAAATTCTGCCGTCTGCTCTTGGAGCCACCAAGGCAGAGGCTGAAATGAAGGATGGACTCAGGGGATCTACAGCACCATTCAATACTAGACGGAGAAAGGAGGATGGAACCAGGTTCTGATTTTCACAAACAGATCATCAGTTTCCCCAGAAATGGACCTCAGCAGTGATATCCAGCAAGAAAGATGTCCAGGTAGAAAGAGAACATCTCTGCCAAGTACAGCAAGGTCCAATACATTGACAGGAAATACTTCTCACTCTGGCACCATAAAGACTTTTAAGTTTCATCCCTTCAGCCCCCACCTCCATATTCTTAGCTATAGATATGCTGGGGAAAGCAATAAAGAAGAAGAAGGAAAAGGTAAGGGAGAAGAAGATGAGGAAGAAAAGAGGAGAGGAGAGGAGACATATTAAGCATTTACTCTATGCTAAGCACTTTCAAAGTGCTGCACATGTATAGCTCATTTAATCCTCACAATAGTCCTACAAGGACACCCAATGTTATCCCTGTTTCACAGAGGGGGAGATTAAGGTGTAGTGAGGCGAAGTAACTTGCCCAAGGTCATACATCGGTAAGTGGCAGAGTAACAAATTAAATCTAACGTTCTGGCTCCTAAGACAACATGCTTATGTACTACATAAAACAGGCCCTCTACCCTTTATTTGAAATCTTTGGATCTACTTGTGAGTTAGAATTTATAATTTTTTAGAGCTTACAAAGAAATATCGTACATGTACCACACAATACATAACACTCACAATGGGATCCAGGGCAGTACCACTTCATCAAACACATTAATATACCTGTAGCAAAATATATGAATATTCACACTAACTGTAGTAAATAAAAACAAATGGCCTCATATCAATTCCAATTAGCTTCTGCCACCAAATTAGCTCAAGCCATGTCAAGTTTTGCCATATAATGAGTTAAGGATAACCTTCTGGTTTCAGAGCTTTTAATATTTCAGAAATGCAGATGGACCTAAGTTAGGCCCGAAGAAGCAATTTTAACAAATGCGGCCATTACTTTTAATTAGCAAGTTTGAGTCCCTTCTCATCCCTACTCCCAGGTGCTTCATAGGACTTCAGAGCAACAGAAAATTGGGGTTGGGGAATGGGGTTTATATTTTTTTGCATAACTGAGTTTTAATGTTTAAATTTTTACTTTACCATTGAGTCATAGGTTATAGGGCAACACAAGGCTTTTATCCTCGCCACACTGTCTACCAACATAGGGGGTTATCATTGTTCTGATTTATCTATTGCTATTTACAAGTTACCTCAAAATTTAGAGGGTAAAATCAATACACCTTGTGATGTTTTTGGTCTAGAATTTGGGCATGGCTTAACTTAGCTATTCTTCTTCTTTATGTGATATTAACTCAGTTGTATTCAGCTGGCCATTGGATTAGTCTAGAGGGACCAAGATTTCTTTACTAATATATTTGGTACCTTAGTGGGGATGGTTAAATGGCCAAGTTCAAATCAGGCTTTTGATGGGAGTGACTACAAGTGCCTTCTCCGGCATGACAATCTTAGAGTAGTGGGACTTCTTACATGATATCCAACTAACCCTAGGGCAGGGGTTCTTAACCTTTTTTGTAGCATGGATCCCTTTGCCAGTTAGGTGAAAACCACGGACCCCTTACTAAATCCACACTACATTGTGTGTTATTTAATAAATATATCACACCCACACCAACATGTCCCCACAAGAATGATGCTTTTTGAATTTCAATTCAAGCTCACAGACCCCTTGTTAAGAAACCCTGTCCTAGAGAGAGTGTTCCAAGACAACAGAGCATAAGCTGTAAGGCTTCTTATGACAGCCTCAAAAGTACCTCATTCTACTGTTCAGTAAGTCACTAAGGTCATTTCAGATTTAAGAGGAAGAGAATTAGATTCCACTTCTCAGTGAAAATAGCAAAAAGAATTCTTGGCCACCTTTAATCTACTACAATCATTTTAAAATAGGAAAAGCTGCTGATAATTTTTAGCAATTAATTTTCCAATCTCAATGTTTCCATTTTTACTTTATTGTTGATTAGTAGAGTTGAACATTATATTAAATATTTGTTGATGGTTAGTAATTTGGATATATGTGTTTATGCCCTATTCATGTTCTTTATTTTATTGGGCGTTCATTTGCGCCTTATTTATAAGGACTTGCTAGAGGTTTTATATCTTTAGAAATCCTTTTTGCATATAGTTATGCTTATGTGTTACATATAGATATGGAAGCTGCTAAAATGAACTCAGGATGAATCATTTGCAGAGTGATATAGAGATATGGAATCAATTCAAGCTTATCTAATCTCTGATTCTTTGGGAAATTATTCCAAGCTTAGTGATATGAACACAAATAAAAGGCCTTGGAAGCATACATAAGTCATACTCAGGAATTATATATTTTGCATGGTTAAATGATCAAAGATAATAAAACTTAGTCCTTGAAGACCATGTGCTGGATCTCTTTATATATGTTATTTTAACCCACTTACTTAAAATTTAAAGACCAAAGAAACATAGAAGACTGGGTAGGGAGATGCTAATCTTTATGGTCCATCCATTGAGCCAGCCACTTTCCTAAGAGGTTTATGAGAAAGTGTTAGGACTTCCTCATAACAACCCTGTAGATTTGAAACTAGATGATTCCGCACTCTAAAACACAATATTACAAATTAGAAAATTAAAGTGTAAATAAGGTCAAGGAAATTTTCCTAAATCACCAAGATATTAAGTCTTAGAGTAGGAACTCAAACTCAGGACACTTCGCACTTCTCTATAATGGCTCCCTGGTTTTCTCCCCAAAAAATCCACCTTGGTCTCTTTTATGAAACTTCATTCAGATCATTATGAAGGATATTTAATACACAATTATAGTATTAAATTAATATCTATTTCTACTCAAAGACATATTGCAAAAATGTAGCAGCAAACACCTAGAAAATGGTGAGGATTTTTAAAAATTTGTTTTGCAAGTATCATAAAGAATATTTCAATAATGTAGGAACCAATAAATGGTAGCATTAATATAACAAGAGTTTAAATGTTCCAGTGAAAACGCTGTCTGTAATAATCCAAAACATTTTTCCATTGACACACACTTTTTAAATCATATGTAAAATACTGACACCTAATGTTAACTTTTTGTATTATAATTTCAGATGATTTTTCAATGTACCAAAATAAAATTTAGGAAGCAACTAAAGAATTAAGGTTAAAAAAAAAAAAGAAATATAGTTTGAAAAATAATAATACGCAGTCAATACACTATTTGATCCCCTAATGTGCTAATGGAACAGTATTCCCAAAAACTAAAGGTAGAAAAAGTAGCATTTAAAGTGAGCGATCAAGGTCATGGACACAAATTATAAAGGCACAAAATGGCGGGGAAGAAAGTTTCACAGAGATGGCTCCTTCCACTATGAAAACGAAGGAACTGGAAAAAGAGATTGGAATTAACTAGGTGTTAGCCGTGGAATCAGAGTGGACATCTAGAACAACTACAGGAGTGACAGAGGAAGTGAGAGACTACCCAGAGTTCATCTCTTTAAAATGAAACAACAAACCAGTGACCAGCCCCATTCCTCAGGCCCCCAGCACTGCAGCGGCTGCGGAAATGGCGTCAGCCACGGAAACCGATTTTGGTAGAAGCCAGCTGCTGCCAGAGCGAGCAATGGAAACCTCCTCCTCCAAAAATTGGGGTTGACAATTAAGGTTATTCTGGTGGATCTCTATGGTACCAGCGCTAAGACTGACCTGGTTTTCGCCCTCTAGGCCGCACCGTCTTTTGGCCTACTGCCAGCATCCATCAGACTGTAAGGGGCCAGTGCACCTTTTATTCTTTGGTTTTTGTTCTTTTGTGTACAGGAGTTTCTTGGTCTGGCACTGCAGGAGGGCCCAGAATGAATGCTAGCCTTGATTTTGGCCCTCTTGGCAGCAGTGACATCTGACCTCACATAAGCATCCATCAGTGAGTGGAGAGTCAAAGAACTTTTTTTGTTGGTTTTCTGTCTTTTGCAGGTGGGTGTTTCCTGCCCAGCAGATCTCTGACTGGCTTAGAGGCTAACTTGGGTTTTGGCCCTCCTGACAGCAGCAGTGTCTGGGCTCACGCCAGGCATCTAGCAGGATTTAAAGAGCAAGTGCCCTTTTTTGTTTGTTTGTTTCTTCTTTCTCTTGTGTTTAGTCTGGTGCATCATGGGCCCCAATCTCCCTTCGTTTAGGTACATTCAGGCCCGGTGTTTTCTTGGTATCACATTAGCATCTACCAGGACATAAAGAGCTGGTGCATCTTTTTTCTTGGTTGGTTGACAGTATCCAGCACCATTTCTTGATTTAAACAATCCACTTAGAAAACTAAGAATAGAAGGGAACTTTCTCACATGATAAAAACCATTTATGAAAAGCCCACAAATAACGTCATAGTCAAGGGTGAAAGACGTAAAGATTTTCCTCTAAGATAGGAAACAATGCAAGGATGCCCACTTTCACCACTGCTATCCAGTATTGTACTAGAAGTTCTAGCCAGAGCAATTAGGCAAGAAAAAGAAATAAAAGGTACCAAATTGGAATGCAAGGAATAAAAATATCTGTATTTTGGGGTGGTATGATCTTATGTTTAGAAAATCCAAAGGAATCTACAAGAAAACAATTAGCGCTAATAAATGAGTTCAGCAAAGTAACAGCATACAAGATCAACACACAAAAATTGTGTTTCTATACATTAGCAATGAACAGTCTGAAGAGGAAATTTAGAAAACTATTCAATTTACAATAGCATCTACAATAATAAAATATCAAAGAATAAATTTAACCAAGGGTATAAAGGACTTGTACACTAAAAAATAGTAGAATGCTGCTAAAAGAAATTAAACAGGATCTAAATAAATGGTAAGATATTTGATTTTCATAGATTGGAAGAGTTAATATTGTTAACATGTCAATATTACCAAAGTGATCTACAGATTCAGAGCAATCCCTTTCAAAATTCTTCAGCATTTTTTGCAGAAATGGAAAAATAATCCTCAAGTTCCTATGGGGGCCCCAAAGAGCCAGAACAATTTTGAATAAGAACAAACATGGGGGGCTCACACATCCCCATTTAAAATTGTACTACACAGCTCCAGTAATCAAAATAGCCTGGTACTAGCATAAGGAGACAAACAGATGGAAGAGAATTTAAAAGTCCAGAAAAGAACCCGCAAATCTATGGTTCAAAGGTAGAAATAGTTATTTTGTGCATAATGATTACTATACATCTCAGACCAATGTTTCCCAGTGGCCTGTTTTATTTTAACTGGATTAGCTACAAAAAGACTAAAACTTACCTTTAAAACTACCCTCACATGTTAATGTTTTAATTTTGTTTCATCAAATTATATAATCTTCAATTTTGGAAAGGATCTAAGAAAACTAAAAAAAAAGACTTTGATCTTTTAAATAGGAAATCCTATGTATTAAATATGTTTCTCAAAATCCTGAAGCTTTTTTCCACGTGAAGCCTTTTTGTACCACAAATGCTCTTCCCTTTGTTTATAACACTTTCCCCTCAACCCTTGTTTTTCTGATTCTTCTTCTCTGGGTCTCAATTAAAGTGAGGCCTCCTCTGACCAACTTATCAGTAAAAGATTCCCTTTGTTAGCCTCTCTTCGTGAACCCTGATCTTTTCCTTTCCAACAGGGACCATCATTGTAATCCCTTCAGATCTGCAATGAGTTTACATCATGGCTATCTCCCCCCATAGTCTGAGCTCTGTACGACTGGGATGACAGTGCCCTTGCTCCTTACGCTATTCCCTGTGCCCAGCACAGTGCGTGTCTATGGCAAGGGCTCAGTACATTTTTCTGAAGGATGAGTAAACAAATCAGATAAAATCAATCTGCTTTGCTTGAAGTGCAGTAATGAGAGGCCTGGTGCTCGCTCGCTTGCTCTCTCTCTCTCTCTCTCTCTCTCTTTCTTTCTCATTATAAAAGATCAGGTTTTTTTCAGAACAATCATGCATAAAATATAGGATTCCCATAACCACCCTATTATTAACACCATGCATTGGTGTGGTACATTTGTTACAATGGATGAAAGCACATTTTTGTAATTGTACCATTAACTATAGTCTATGGTTTAACTTAGGGTTTAATATGGCCTTCTCTTCCTCTGATTTCTTGTCCTTCCCTCAGTGATTCTAAGAAAACTGCAGAATTTCATTTTAAAATGAGATAACCAAAGTTCAGTAATTCAAGTTCTGTTATTTAATTACATGACTATTCTTAAAAAGTGTGTTTACTTTTTCTTTTAGGAAAAAAATATTACATTTAATTGTACTGGAAAACTCAGTATAATTAAGATCACATTAAGTAATTATAAAGATGATTCTTGAAAAGGCGTAAGGTGGAGAAGTAGCAAGGTGACTTTAAGGCAGGGAAGAGACCAAGGGATAGCCTGACCTGTGCAAAAGGTCTTATGCTAAAGCTTGAGAGTTTACAAATGTTTCACTGTATAGTTTTTTCTGAGAAATGAATGGAGTAAATAGTAATATTAATCTTATTTTACATTTGAGGAAATGAATATACAAAGTTTAATAATATGTGGGTTTACCATGCATGCTGTAAAAGGTGGAAGAAGCTGTGAACAATGAAAACAAACCAAATTTTCAGTATGCTTCAAGAAAATGAAGTCTTTGATAGAGTAAACAAAACATATTGGTTAAGTATTTGGGCTCTAGAGATAGATTGACATGCTTGGATCCCATCCCTACCACTTTCCAGCTGTTTGGTCTTAGACACACTACTTTACCTCTCCTGCTTTATCTATAATATGGATACAATAATAACATTTATTTAATAGGGTTGTAATAAGAATTAAATACAAAGTGCTTAGACAAATGTCTGGCATACATTAAGCCCACGGTTATCTTTAGCCATTATTTTTCTGTTATTTATCATAACAAAATGATGATACCTATTAGAGAAACACTTGAGGATTTTAACTTCTAAGAACTCAATTGAGATGAATTAGAAAGGAACAGAAATAGTTTTTACTTGGACCAGGGTTTATTTTCACTCATCTAATTCTAATTGTTTCAAATAGTCCCCACGTCTCAGTCTGATCATCAGTCCTAAAGTGCTTCATTCATTTGTTCCTTGTGTTAAGCACTGTGCTAAGCTTTGGGAATATAAAAATGAATCAGCCATGATTCAATAGTTAGTTACATGAATCAAAATTACAAAATAGTAAAATAAATGCACAGATTAAGATATTCCCAGGTACAAGAATACATTGTGAAGAAACTCAACCTGACCTAGGAAGGTCATGGAATCTCCCAGGCTAAGTAAAGTTTCAACTGATTCTTGAAAGTTAATTGAAATCAACTAGGGAGACAAAGTTGGAAGAGCACTTCAAGCAGAAGGAACAACATGGAGACAGTACACTGAAGGAAGGATGCAGTAGGTATATGTATGATGGTCTGTCAGTCAAAGCCAGTCATGGGACCAGCCCAAATTCAGTGTGGGAGGGGACAACACAAGGCCGTGAAAACCAGGGGGCAGGATTCATTAAGGGGCATCTTGGAGTCGGGCTTCCACAGAAATGTGCTAGCAGTATGAAGTATAGGTTAAAGAATAGGAATCCCTTAGCCTAACTCAGGCCAAGAAATGTTAACAGCCCAAAGACATTTATAAGTGGATGGAGAGAACACAGACACAGAAGACAGCATGAAGGTCACCAGTCAATTGAGAGATTGGAGAAAGAAGATCCTAGGATAATTTAAAGTTTTTACTAGAGTACTTTTAATTACAGTGGCCTCATTCAACAAATAGAATGTGAAAAAAACTAATCTGGAGCTTAAACCAACCTAGACTTCTCTCCTGAAGCTGTGAATGCTCTCACTTTTAATTCTGCACAGCCCCTCTCTTCTCTGAATCATTGTCTATGTCCCACCAATCCAAATGAAACAGGACAATGGAAGAATAGTGAGCTACTAATTATTCCCCAACCTAGAAAAATGTCTTAGTTTGCCAGGACTGCTATGATAGATACCACATACTACTTGGCTTAACAACAGGAATATGTGGCCTCATGGTTTCAGGGGCTAGAAGTTCAAAATCAGGATATCAGGAAGGCTATGCTTTCTCCCCAAAGTCTGTAGCATTCTGATGATGGTTTGCTGCAGTCTTTGGGGATCCTTGCTTACATCCCTGCCTCCCAGTGTCTGCTCTTCCAGTTTCCACTGACTTCTGGCTTCTTTCCGTGACTTTCTCTGAACTGATTGCATCCAAATTTCCTCTTTATACGGCCTTCAGTAATACGGATTAAGACCCACCCTAATTCAATTCGGACACATTTTAATTAATAATAATGCCTTCAAAAGGTCCTATTTACAAATGATTTCACACCAACAGGAATGTGGATTAAGATTAAAAACATGTCTTTCATGGGGTGCATGATTCAGTCACTAACCAGTGCTGATGATATTCTCCATTGCAGTGAGCACCAATTCTCTCAGCAACCCTGGACCTCTGGAATCTGCTACTCCTAACATATTAGATCTTGTATCTTTATTCTTCAGCGATCTCTGAAATACACAGTTCTCCAGAACTCCTAAATCATGAAGAAGTCAAAGTGTTGTCCTTTTGTCATTGCCAGAAGCAGCTTTAACTGAGGAAGCAGAGAAACTTGCTTCAACAGAACTCCCTCACAAGAACACCATGTGTAAGGTATATTCCTGGCTCCCTGGAGCCCAGAAGAAAGAAACCAAAGCCCCAACACTGAGAAACCTGAAAAAGATGAATAGCTGGCTGCCTGTTCCAACTGCAAGTGGGAGCCCCGAAGGTGGCAGACCTAGAATTCTCTTTCCTGACAGAACCAATCATTTCTGGCCAGTACCTCAGTGGAGATTTATAACCTTAACTATAATTTGACCAAAAACAGCCACCTTTATACCCACCAGAGAATTTTAAGTAGCTTCTAATACCATTTAATGTGTGGAAACTAAGACATTATGATTTAGATTTAGATGGGCAACTGCATGTGCCGAACCCTTATCTAAAACACACAGCGTTTGCCTGATTAACATTAGCAGCCTGCAGTTCCACACCTGGCTCCATTTACTTTCTTCTTGCTATCGACTGAATGCCCAGAATGCTCCACAGATGTAGTAGTTTAATTCTGACAGTGAGATCAAAATTCTCAGTTTCATTATTCATGCTTTCCACTTGTGGTTTCTTCCAGAACCAGGACCACATTCTAAGCAGTGATGTGCTGGTATATGTTTAACAACCAGCAATCTGAATATACTTTCGACATCAATGTTGGCTAACTATTTATTTATAATTATGTGTAAGCTGAAAGTGAAAAAATTTTTTCCCTCAAGAATGTGAGTAACACCATGCTGAATCAGATGATAATTGTTGAATGTTGGAAGAATAATTCCTCATTTTTTTTTTTTTTTGCTCTTTACAAACACCACACAATTTTAAGTTTTATTTGTATTATTATTTTCTCCCAACACTTTCTTAAGTTTATATAATCAATAAAATAATAAATCAAGACCTGATTTGTAGTGTTTGCTAATTTCCATGATATTTAAAACTCCCACCATGGCTGATTTCAAGCTACCAATGTAATGTTAATGAATGCAGAATTGTAAAGAGATGTGCACACCATTATATACTATATCTACTATTTAGATATAGACATAAATTCCAGAGTGTAGATACTTGTAAAATGATTAGGAAATGATGAGTTTTAAATATTTTTTACCATCTATTAAAATTCCCCTTTTTTTTTGTTTTTTTTTTTGAGGTTCTTGGGCTGGAGATTGAACCTGGGACCTCCTTTGTGGAGAGCCAATGCTCAACCACTAAGCCACATCAGCTTCCCTGCGTTGGTTTTTTCATTTGTTTTTGCTTTGTTTTTTGTTTTTGTTTTTTCAGGAGGCACCACAAACTGAACCCAGGACCTCCCATGTGGGAAGCTGGCGCTCAGTCACTTGAGCCACATCCACTCCCCCTCTTTATTTTTAAATAATTATAGATGCATAGGAAGTTGCCAAAAACTGTATGGGAAGGTTCAGTGCACCTTTCACCACTTCCTCCAGTTTTGATATCTTGCAAAACTTTAGTACAATAACAAAACCAGGAAGCTGACGTTCATACAATTCATAGAGCTTATTCACATTTTACCAGTTATACATGCACTCATTTGTGTGTATGTTAACCACACTTTCTAGCTTCTGTAAATTGATGCTTCACCACATACAGGTGCCCCCAGGTTGCCAAACCCCACCTATACTTCTGTTACTCCTAGAAAATTCTGACCCCAACCTGCTTAAAACTTTGAACAGTCTGGGGTGCCACTTTGAAATATAGCCAGCAATCCCACCATAGTGTACTCCTGCCCCATCCTCACACGTTTCTGTGTAAGGAGCTCAGTTCCATTCTTGCTCCCTCTGCCCTGTGACAGACCCTGGTCTTCCCAATACATTTACATTACACATCTGTGTGATGTTCTGGCTAACCCCTCCCCCCCATCTCTCCCAGGGATCTGTGAGTATAATAAATCTTTCAGACTCTTTCATTCTCTCTTGATCTGCATCTGGCCTTACCATACCTCATATAAGGAAATATAAACAAAACATTGTGTGTGTAGGTGGATCTATGCAATTTCAAAATGTGTAGCTTTAATAATAAACACAACAGTCAAGACACAGAATTAGCCCATCTCCACAAGGCTCCCTTGTGTTATCCCTTGTATTAGTCAGCCAAGGAGGTGCTGACGCAAAATACCAGAAACTGGTCGGTTTTTATAAAGGAATTTACTTTGGGTAGAAGCTCACAGTTACCAGGCCATAAAGCATAAGTTAATTCCCTCACCAAAGTCTGTTGCTACATATTGGAGCAAGATGGCTGCCAGTCTCTGTGAGTGTTCAGCCTTCCTCTCCCTCCTAAGGCTCCATGGTCCCAGCTTCTTACAATATCAGCTGTAGGCCATCAGGCTGTCTAGGCTTAGTCTCTCTCCCTGGGGCTTCTGCCATGTTTAAGGAACCGTCTCTATTCCTTTGTGTTCTTCTCCTGTGTGTTCACTTCCTGGGCTCCAGGTGAAAATCCCAGCATCAAAATCTCCAACCCTGTCCTTTGCCATGTCTTTTATCTTTGAGACTCCACCCACCAAGGGGTAGGGACTCAATGCCCTGCTAACGTGGCCCAATCAAAGCCCTAATCATAATTTAATCATGCCCAGAGGAACAGACCAGTTTAGAGACATAATCTAATATCTATTTTTAGAATTCATAAACAGTGCCAAACAGCTACACCCCTTTATAGTTTTCTCCCCTTTCACTCCAAAATCCCAGCCCCTGACAATCTTTCCTCTATCCCTGTAAATTTGATACTTCAAGAATGTTAGGGAGCAGATGTGGCTCAAGCGGTTAAGCACCTGCTTCCCACATGGGAGGCCCCAGGTTCAGTTCCCAGTGCCTCCTAGAAAAAACAAAAACAAACAACAAGTAAATAAACTAAAAAAAACAACTCGGGAGTCGATGTGGCTCAGTGGTTGAGTGCTGGCTTCCCACTTACGAAGTCCCCTGGTTCAATCCCTGGCCCCCGGTATCTCAAAAAAAAAAAAAAAAAAA
>JAQZBX010038415.1:0-23409 GCA_029593785.1 Cabassous unicinctus | reverse complement strand
AGCATAAGTTTCTTTCCTCACCAAAGTCCTTTGTCACGTGTTGGAGCAAGACAGCTGCCGGCGTTTGCCGGGGTTCAGGCCTCTGGGGTTCCTCTCTTCCCAGGGCTGCGTTTCTCTCCGGACTTAGCTCCTGTTTCCTCCACAAGGTCAGCTGTAGACGATCAGGCGAACGGCTTGCTTCTCTTCTCCTGGGGCCTTCATTCCAACATCAAAACTGCTTCTCAAAAGACTGCTTCTCAAAAGACTGCTTTTAATCTGTTCTTTGCCTTGCCTTTTATATTCAATTCCCCAACCACCAGGGGGTGGGGCTCAACGCCCTACTGACTGACATGGCCCAGTCAACGCCCTAATCATAATTCAATCATGCCCAGATTAACAGATCAGATTACAGGCATGATCCAATTATATTTTTGGAATTCATAATTACATCAAATTCCCCAACGGTTACACTCTCCATCAGTTTTTTCTTTATAAATTGATTTGTATTTACATGTTATATAAATGTAATCATACAATATGTAGTACTTTGTGTCTGATTTTGAGGCAGAATAGAATAGGGACCTAAGGAGGAAGGAGGCAGAAAACCTAATAAGCCACACTAACATAAACTTAGGCAATGGCCTGTTAACTTAAGTCAGGCTGCTAACTCACACAAGCAAGTTAGGAAGGGGCAGCTTACAAGCCACACACACCCAAGGGCTGCATTATGTCTAGTAGACAGTGACCAGAGGCCAACCATGGCCAAACAGCAAGCTCCACACTCATAAGTAAATCAAACCACCTAATAGAGTTCCCCTGCTTTATCTCAAATATGCCAATCAGTGCAGGCCCTGTAGTCCTGAGCCCTCATAAAACAGGGGATCCCAGGACAGAACTTTGCATTTCTCTCCCTTGAGAATGCCTACCTGTGTCCCTGAAGATGTACTGTCTTTCTCTTGCTTCACCCCCCTCCCAATAAATTCTTTGCTTGCCTGATTAATTTGTGGCTCATCCTGGAATTCTTTCTCGTGGCAAAGACAAGAACCTAGACACCAGCTCCGAAAGAGAGAGCTGCTCCTCTCTTTCTCAGTATGTATCATAACTATGGATGTTGCAGTTGGAGAATGAAGAAGTGCTAAACCAGAATTTTCAGTTACACTAACACTTAAGAAATTTTAAGACAAGATGTAATGAAAGATACTTGGAAAAAATGATAAGGGTTAAGAAAGAAGGAAATATTGGAATCATGGAAAATAAGGAAAACTTTCAAGAAAGGGGATGTAATTAGGGAGGCTGAAAATCAGTAGAAAATGGATGAAAAGTCTCTAGGATATTTAGGAACTACCAGTTATCTTTTGAACATCAGATTCAGAGAGATGGAAAGTACGTGTGTTTGTGAGAGAGAAGGTTCTTGAAAACATTGAGAAATATGTAACCATATGTTAGTAATTAGTTGAAACTAGGCATGATGTAGTATAGTGTTATCCATGCAACAATTATCCTTTTAACTTTTTAAAAAATTAAACATTTAGTAAACATTTTGTTAAATACAGCCATTTAAAAATGATTAAACTAATAAGAAGAGAGAAATTATATTTTTGCACAAGCTAGATTCCTACCTATATATGTTAGGAACTAAATTTGGAAGACTAGAGAGATGATTGAAATAATTAAAAGACTGAATCAATGGTAAATACGTTAATCAAATCTAATCAAGTTTGAAGCATCCTGAGTGAGGATTGCAGAAATTAATCTACCTTAATTAGGTGATACAGTCCAAAATAATTTTCAAAGAATTAAATCTTGAAGTCAAAAGAGTCAGTTTGTGAAATGAAACTGGGTTTTGAATGTAAAATTTGAGTTCCACTTTGAGATAGAGATTATATCCTGGCAAAACCTGTTCCTTGTGATCACAGGGAAATCATACTAAGTACTTGCAGCTCTAGATACCATTTAGTATTCCAAAATCTCATTTCTAGTAAATCTAACCACACAGAGAAACTTTCTCCAAATCTCTCAGGGTTGTAATTCTAACCCCAAATTCACTTGATATTGTATAATATATAAGGGTTTAACATCCTAGGAAAGTTTAAAAATAAGTATAATATTGATAGAACAAATTAAAATACCTATCTTTAGCATTTTGTGATAACCATTGAATGATATTGTATATTATATTTAAGATAAGCTAAAACAGCAGATATTTTTATTAACATTTTAATCAACAAATTGATGTTGAACTAATGACTTTAAGATGAAACAAATTTTGCCAATTTTGCAAACAGAATTAGTGTTTAGGAAAACTTGAACATCACTCTATTTATAAAATTATTTTGTGGGATTTATTAGAACTACATAAATGATAGGGAGGATATATTTGCTAGAAAGAATGCTTAATGAGTAAATATACATATGCATTTTATAATATTTAGGGAAACAATTAAATTCATATTTTAAAAACTAAGGAGGATTTACTTGTTAGACATCTAAAGATTATTTATAAATGTATTTTATAATATGTAGTGAAACATTGTCAAAATTCTCTTTAAAGTTTTAAAATGTACGAAATTTATAAATAACAAGATACTTTAAGCAAATTTTAAAACTTAAAGAAGGGGCTTTGAACTTGTATTTTTTACAAAATATATTGATTTTTAAAAACCAACTTACCCCAAAAGTGTCTTCTGTGCAAGAAAGCCATTCTTAAAGACATTGAATGTCTCACACTGATAAGTTCTATTCTTATCTCTTATCAATAAGTAGATATAATTAAATATGCAAATAATAAAAGAAGGTCCAATTAATATAAGCTTTCCAGTAAAATTATTAAAAATATAATAACAATTAAATAATTTTTTTTGCAATTTAACCACATATAATTTTTCAACTGTCATATGCTTGTGGAGTATGCCACATTTCTAAGTTTATTTTTTTCTTTGAGAGATGGTGCACAAATGATCTCACAGACTTTCTTTGTTTTCCGGGCTGCTATGACAAATAACACACAGGGCCAACTTAAACAATGGGAATTATTGGTTCATGGTTTCAGAGACCAGAACTCCAAATCAAGGCATTAGCTAGAAGGCTTGCTTACCCCGAAGTCGGTAACATTCTGGCTAACTGTAAACCTTGGATTCCCTGGATTTCCTCTCACATGACAATTTTGTCTCCTTTCTCTTATAGGATTATTGATTTCTGTCTCTGTCTCCTCCCTGTGGCATTCTCTAGGGTACATAATTCAATCTGCAATGCAGCACAAATTAAAACAAGATGCCATAGTAAATTGAATTATGTACCCCAACAAATACATGTTCTTAATCTGAATCCCATCCCTTTGGGTGTGAATGTGAACACATTATAAAGATGGTCTCTTGAAGATGTTATTTTTAGTTAAAGTATGGCCAGTGAAAACAAGAGCAGCCTTAATCCAGCTTATTGTAGGCTTTATATAGAGCATATGGAAGTCACAGAAGCTAGAAAGAAGATGACATTGCAAAGATGTGATGGGAAGCAGGATTTTAAGCCAAAGAACCCTGAATATTGCCAGTAAAAAGCACCAAAATATAGAGACTCTGGAAGATTAAGTCTTGCCGAAATCTTGATTTCAGACTTCTAGTTTAAAATCCCATGAATCAATAAATTCCTGTTGTTTAAGTCAACCCATTATGTGGTATTTATGATGCATCACTGGCAAACTAAGACAGATGTTAAGAAGTCTATTGATGTAAATTAAAATTATGTTCTATAAGATGTTTTGGAAAAAAAACAAAAGAGCATAGAAAAGGTACTTTACTTCCACTATGAAAAGTAAAAGAAATAAATGAGCTCTTTAAAATAAGCTTATTTAAAACTGTGCATTTGTTGACATAATCACTTTGTCAGCTTTGGGATAAGGCTTGTGGGTATATGGTTTGGACACAGGCTATCTGAAAAAAAAGTAAAATGTGTGAAAGTTGTTGTTTTTCTTTGTTTAAAGGGCAAATTGGTCATTTGATTAAGGGATATAATTTATCAAGTTCCAGAGCATGAGGAAGAGATCGTTGTTTAATAAGGCTTAAGAGGATTCAATTTTTTTATGTCTAAGTTATTTGAATAAAAATTTTTTGCTATGCCTAGATATATATTAAAATAATCCAATGACACTAAGTCCTAACTTGAAGTATATGTATTTTTCCTTTTCTTCTTAATGGAAAAAAAAATACATTCAAAGGAATTTTTACCCTGTTGTGTGGCCCAAATCCTGGTAAAAAAAAAAAATATATATATATATATATATATGTTTGGTACAGATAAATGGAATACGGGGAAGTTGAATTGTCTTAATTTGAGATGAAAATAAACTTCAGTCTAATTCTGAGGATTAATAGAGCTTTGGGGAATTCCTCTGCTAGCTTCCCCTCATCTAGGAGCTTTTAATACCAGGTGCTTTCTGGAAATAGACTCAAATTTGTACCAGAACAAACAAACCATCTCTAATGGTGAGCAATTCACTTTGAGGGATATAGAGAATTTTCTCTCACGTAATAGGAAATCCTTGTTGATCTTATTTTCCAATCACTAATAAAAGCAAAAGTCCAGTACTTGCAGGTCAATTTTTACATTAAATATTGTAATAAATATATCCTCAAGTTGTTTAAAATTCTAGAAGATACAGAGTTCAACTTTAGTTAATATGGATTTTAAAGATCTTTCATCCTTTTCATTTTCTTATCATTATGTAATAGGCAATTTATACTAAAATTAAAGCAATAGCAGACTGAGAGGTACTAAAAACGACTTAAAAAACATCAGTTATAATATTTTTAACTTTTTAAAGTTATCTAAGTAATCTAACACATGTGAGCAAGGACACTTCCATTTCATCTTCAAAAATTCACTAAACATTGTAGATTTTATGTGTTCGTGTGTGTATATATATAAGGGTATGTCTGTGTGCATGCATATATGTACACACACTTAGAGATATGAGATTGTCACAAATATTTTTTAGTTCATTTTAAAGAACTAAATTTTCAAAAAAAACCTGCATCTTTTCTATATAAAGGCAATGGAAACTATCAGTGCTTTAATAACAAATGGGTGGAAATATCAGGTGTGGGGCATGATGAGACATTGGCAATAGAAAACAGTGACAATAGCAGATGAACTTCTCATTTCTCTGAAGATGACCTTGCCAACTAAGTGTAAACCCAATGCATCAATGCATTCTGTTTCTTGTCTGTAGGGTACTGTTTTTGGTGTGTTTTTTTTAAAGTTATTTCCTTTGGAATTAGAAAAATCTCTGAATGTTGGACATTCGGATTAATGGTTTGACCCTTCTCTTCATCTGACTATGTGTCTGTGGGCACTCACTGACAAAAACACATTTATAAGTAAAGATGCTCAGTTCCAAAACTTTTCTAGGTAATGCTGTTTAGTCAGTAGACTTAAATCCTTTTCAAGTCAACCATGTGTTACCTAGACCAGCCTCCAATACTCAGGCCCATTTTAGTAATGTGTATTCTAGCGCAGCCTTAGTTGTACTCAAGCATGTCTTTGAACTTGCACTGAAAATAACACCTTGATTTTGTATTAGGTAAGTAAATTAAATAAAGCCATCAAATTTCTATTTAAAGTTTCTTTAGGTAATTATTTGCTTATGTAAAAGCATGTAAGGAAACCATTTTCTCATTCTATTTTATATTCTACAGTGTACAAATAACCTGTTAATAATTTATTAAAATTCCAAGACTTGTATCTGTAGGTTTTGAATTTATATCTATGGATGTCAGTATTTTAAATACTATAAGGTCAAAAATACAGATATCTTATTCTTCAAAATAAAGACGCATATACACTTTAAGAAAAATCCCTAACTGATAGAAAATCAATTTATAATCCAAAGATAATTTAAAGTAAGTATAATATTCTTCATTTGATATAAAAATTCAATCTGAACTTGGTAGAGAAAGTGTTTTAGGTATGCAATCATGTGATATATTTGTTTAATTTCTCTATATAAGATTTAATCATGAAATATGTCAAATTTAGAATCAGCAAAAAATTTATCATAAACTATAATCTTATTGCATACACACACAGACACATATGCGTGTGTGTATGTGTTTGGGTGTGTTTGATTTTTGCTTTTTTAAAACTGAAACTAGCTGGATATTATTCATTCCCATGGACAAAAGCAATGACACTGATTTAGTGATATTCTTTAGCTTTTGGCACAATCAATGAGACATCATAAATCTATTTATTTGTTTGTTTGCTTTCATTCACCAAATATTGTACTTTAAAATGCAAATTCTACAAGTCTTGGGAATATCATTGCTCCCACTCCAGTAAAAAGTGAGCAAATAAATAAATGCTATCATGTATAAATATTATAACCAAAACTATGTACAAATCAAGGAGGTGGCAAGAAAAAGGGAGTGACCAGCTTTATTTTGGGGAATCGCATAAAAACATAATAGAGATTATATTCCACGTAAAGTATGAAAGATGATTGGGAACAAGCTAGATCAAGAAGAGAAAGGATATGCTAGGACAAGACAAACCATTGAAGTGGTAGGATGTGTTTCAGAAATAACAAATAACCTAATATGCCAAAAATGAATAGGGACAGAAAGGAAGTAGGTAGGTGATAAGTCTTGACAAAAACATCAGTGCCAGATCAAGTATAGCCAGGTATAACGTACAAAAGACAGTTTCTGGAGACCAGCAGAATTTTTACTTAAGAATAACAGTTTAATTTTGGATTGTGTAAAGCTTGATTCCTTAATAATTCATCTCCTGTCTTTGTTAGCAGTTCCTGTCTAGGAGAGTTGAATGGAATTAGTGCCACTGTTTCCACTCTTTAGAGTGAGAGGCATGTTGAGAAGAGGGATTACCCAGCAAGGGTTTGGCTGGTATACACTACCCACTGTATATTATAATACCTGGGGCTCTTCTCTATATATACAACCCAAGCATCCACTGTTTTAGACCTATTTTCCTCTTACTTTATTAAAACATACTCCATTCTTTTTAATGAAGCATGGTAATCCAATTTATGGATGCATCATTCTTTCCAAAATTAAAGGATTCCACTATAGCATAAGTTCCTAGAAGTAGAGTTATTAATGGGAATATTCTATAATTCTTTAGAGGAAATGAACCTTTTTCAAATTAGTCTACTTATAGGTAACAATAATGACTCAAATCAGAATGTGAATATTGATTGACTCTGTACAGTGTCAAATGTTAACCAAATTTCAATGGACTCTCCAGATTATGCCTCTCTTTTAAAATCAGAGTGGGCCCTCTATATTTATATTTGAAATGTTCATAGGAAAAGCTTAAAAGAAAAAGAAAACCATATGGAAAGATGTCCAACACATAGCAAGATATGTTCAATCAAATATGAATGTACAAAATAAATTAGAGAGATGGAAACAAAATAGCAGCTATGTAGGGCAGTAAAAGCACAGAGAGATTGAGGGTGATAATTAAGGGGTAGAGGTTTTTTTGTTTGTCTCTTTTTTGTTGTTTATTACTTTTATTATTGGAATAATGAAAATGCTCTAATGGTGATTGAATTGATGAATGCACAACTATGTGATTATACCATTAATTGTACATTTTGGATAGATTGTATGCTTTATTAATATGTGTCAATAAAATTGATTTAAAAAGACAGTTGCATTTATTATATATGCAAATGGAGGTCATTCAATATTTTTAGTCAAAGAAATAAGGATTGCATTTGAGTTTCATTTTTATCACACTGACAGCAGTTTGGGGAATAAATGTAAATAATGTGTGTGAATGTATCCAAAAGATATGTCAGGAGATGTTCTACAGAACAAAAAAAAAATAAGAACAGAGGGAAAAGGAGGAAAACATAACAGTCACTTAAAATATAAAATCAATAA
Organism: Cabassous unicinctus; assembly: GCA_029593785.1. Taxonomy (NCBI): domain Eukaryota; kingdom Metazoa; phylum Chordata; class Mammalia; order Cingulata; family Chlamyphoridae; genus Cabassous; species Cabassous unicinctus. The sequence goes on along the minus strand of JAQZBX010038415.1, from coordinate 15,529 downwards.
AGATCTGTAAATTATTGAACATAGAGACTAAGAGAAAAGAAAAAGAAATGCCATTAAATACACATGTGTACATCTGCTATTTCAAGTACCTAAGTGAAATGAAGGAAAAGTAACAAAAATGTCATACATGTTCAAGCAAGTTTTGACAAAATTCTACAAAATGGAAAGTGATGGACAGATGATAACCAAGTGACCAGAGCAGAGAAAGCAGAATTCTTTGTAACTCCAGAGAAAAGCCAATAATTTTGCTGTAGGATCTTGAGAAAGACTCAGAACTGTAGGTACCAGCTGTCTCTGAAGAGGAGAGTATACCGTGAGACCATAATTAGGCGGAACAGTTAAATGACTTTGTAAGCTACATGTGAATTTTTTTCCAGTTTGTGTAACTAGGCAATTGGCCCTTCACAGAAACATAGAGGGTTATTGTCTGTAGGGACTGAACTTGAAATGATGTAGGCTTAAAGAATTAAGGTAGAGCTGGGAGCAGACGAAGTTCTGAACTGAAACCATATCTGTTAAATGAAGCCTGTGCATATCATTAGTAACACACTTGCTTCCTTTCCCAAATCAGAGCCCCAAACCCTGAAACTCAGGTTTACTACTTCCAAGCAGGAGACTGCACACAAAGACAACAAAAATAAAGCACTAAGACAAGACAAGATTTCATAAAAATATATAACGGTATTAAAATGTGCTGGGTTTAAGCACAAACGTTCAAAGCAGAGGCATCTCTCCTCCCCGCGCCCCGCTCCCATCTCTATCTCTGTCTCTAATTCTCTCTCGCACACACGGGCGCACACACACGCATACACGAGTGAAATGCTCAAAATACTAAAGTAGACAAACCTAAATAAGCTGACATAATCCTATTAGCAATGGGCTCTACGGCTTTCAAAAAGGCATAAATGGAAATCATAGTTGATTTCAGCTTCAGCCTAAAATATAATTAATGTTAAAAACATTGGTGATATTATAAAAGATGAAAAACATCATGACTACTGAGAACTGAAAGGAATCAATAACGTCTGAGACTATAAAGAAAATTAGGTCAAATACAGGAAACCAAAGAGAGACAGACACACTTATGTAATAGGAATCTTTATAATTTATTTATTTTATAATTTATGTAGAGGATAAATCATGTGTCACGGACTATATAATTCAGTTAAAAAAGTGATTATAAGACTATCCTGTTTGAGATAGACTTACAAACCATTCAGAAATATTAATCAGACTATAAACATTTCAGTTTAAAAATAGGAAATAAGATATATATCTGTGGAAGAAATAGAAGTGATTTAGCTTACCTATTTTATGTCAATGTCTAAAAATTCCTTTCTTGATAGCAAAAGATTAAATGTAAATGAAATTACATGTAATTGAGCTAAAAAAAATTTTATTAAATTTTTATAAGTAGCATGGCATAAACATAATGCAATTTTCAGAGAATTTCATATAATTGTACTTACCAGATCAAGTACTTATTATTGTTTGTTATAGACCAAATTTAGTTCTCACTTCTGTAACAAAGGAATTATACAACTGATCAAACTATTCAAAAATAATCATGAAACAAAAACGAGTTATTTTTCATTACCATTTATTTTATTTCCTACAAATTATACCAAAGAAATTCCTACGATTTTCAGCTTGGCATTATGAAAGCAACTTTTCAATTAGACATTAAAACAGAAAAATGCCTAAATGTGGGAATAAGATAACTTTCAAAGTGTTTATTTATATACATAAAATATATTCATTTTAAAAAGCTAATACTAAATGTAATCAAAATCATTGTCAAACAAAATATTATATGAAATAAAAAACAGCACGATAATATTATATAGAAATAACAAGAAAATCTTTCTTTTAAAATGCAATTTTATAGATTGTGGGAATTTTCTGATTTTTTTTTTAGCTCAAAAGTCCTTTATTTGCTATAGTACCTTATTTTAAATTTCTTTTTTCTGCACACATCCCGAAATTACATAATATTCTTCTGGTTATTAAAAACTAATTTTTTCAAACAAGCAGGTTTTCAGTTATAACCATAATACATATATAAAATAATCTGACTCCCCAAATAAGATGCCATCCCCCAACTTTGAGCCACACACTCGCTCTATTTCTAAAACAGCAACATGCTGAATACATGTAGTTTAGAATATAATTTATAGAATCTCAACTACTGAAAAACAGTGAATATTTATTAGCATTTATAAATGCTAATAAAATGTAGAATGGCATTATAAAATAAATGAAGAATAAGGATACTAGCTCCAGTCATGACGGAGTAACTGGTACCAGACTAGCAAGCTCCACATGAATGACTATAAAATTAAACAAACATGAAATGTTTGTTTTCAGATAAAATACAACAGGGAGCACAGGTCAATAATTCCTGAAAGAAGGGAACAAAGGAGCTGAGCCCCACAATTCTTAGAGCTTTCTGCCAAAAGTCCCATTACAGAATACTTGCAGGGAGGGAAGCGGGATGCAGAGATCAACAATCTGGCAGACATGAGAGAGAGGTGCTTGGAGACCTGAGTCATAGAATTAGAGAGATAAAGTATTAGACATTAAGAGCTGAGAAGAAAAGCTAATCTACATATCTGCATAAGGATAACCTTGAGTCTTTTCAAACACTAAGCTAAAAGATGAAGGGCAGGAGTACACGGGACCAGGCAAAGAAAAATTACTAGAAGGAAAACAACTGGAAAATTATGAGGATAACAGCTTTGACAGAGCCTGCACAGGAACAGGAAATCCAAACAGCACAAGTGGTAAGATCTTATTGAATAAAACAAATATTCAGTAGTGACACTAGAAAGACCACATCATAAAAATAGAGTATAAGCTTCTCTAGACTGGCCCCAAAATTTTTATAAACAAGATTCTAAGGAACCAAGTAAACCCCTCAAGTAAATTAAATTCTGCATCAACAAACAAACCACTCTATTAAAGAAGGCAAAAATTCAGATAAGAAAAATGCATAGCATTTAGAATAGGTCAGCACACAGTAAAAAGTACCAGTCAAGGACAGAAGAAAGAAAATGTGAACGGAAATCAGGAAAAAAATCAGTCAACAGAAATAAACCCAGAAATGAAAGAGATCATGGAATTAGCAGACAAGAATTTTAAAGCAGCTATTTTAAATATGTTCAATGATTTAAAAGAGACCATCATGTTGTAAACGTAATTTAAATGAAAACAAATAAAGAATATCAATAAAGATATAATAAAGGTGGATGCAAATATGTGTTATTTACAAGACATATTAAATATGTGGACACAAATTCATTCAGAAAATATATAGTCTATAAATAATAAGCATACGTACACACACACATATATATGTCTGATATATATATATTTGTAGATCAGAAAAAGACTTCCCAGAAAGGACTATCAAAGAAATAAGTTAATCTCAATAAATGCAAAAACCATTTAGCAAAATTTGAAATTCAATTTAAAAATTCTTAGTGATCTAGAAATAAAAGAAAATTTCCTCAAACTGAAAAAGAGCACACAAAAAAACTTCTATGTCTTACATAATACTTTATGGTATTATGAACTGTAGTTTCAAAACAATTCCAATAAAAATTACAGCCAGCTTTTTTGGAGGAATATGGACAAGCTGATTCTAACATTTATGTGGAAATGCAAACGACCTATAATATTCAAAACAATTTTTAAAAAGGAATAAAGTAGATGGATTAGACTACTTGATTATAAGATTTAGTATAAAGCCACATTAACAAAGACAAATCAATATTTGTTAAAGGGGGGAAATATAGATCAATGGAACAATTTACAGTAAGATATGGATCAACACATATATGATACATTGATCTTCAATAAAGAAGCCAAGTTAATTCAATAGAGACACAAACCTGCCACCATGCACAAACATTAACAACATGAATCATAGCCCTAAATTTAAAATTTATATCTAGAAAACTACTAGAAGAAAACAGAGCAAAACTATTTTGATTTTTCACTTGAGCAAACATTTCTCAAACAGTATACAGATGTGTACACAATTAAAATTTTTAAATTTTTTGCTCTTTGAAATGCAGATATAAAAATGAAAAATTTAGCCACAGAATTGTAGAAATTATTTTAATATATAAATCTGACATAGTGCTCATATCTATAATATATAAAGAACTTTTACAACTCAGTAACTGAAAAACAAAAAACAGTAAAAAGGAGCAAAGTTTTGGATTACTCATATAAGTACATAAAAAGATATTAGAGGTGATGTGGAATAACTGGAACTTTCATCCACTACTAGTGGAAATTTAACATAGTGCAAAGCACGTTGGAATGCACTGGGATTTTCTTATTTAGTTCATCATGTACCATTCATAAGACCACGGAACTTACCAAGAGAAATGAAAACATACATTCATAGAACTAATTAACAAGAATGTCTATAGCAGCTTTATTTCCAACAGCCAAAAACTTTAAACAACTCAAACGTTCCTCAACACATGACTGGATAAACAAATTGTGGCATATCCATGCAACAGAATACAACTCAGTAATTAATAGGGACTATTTATACATGAAACAACAACATGAAATGAAAGAAGTCAGATACCAAAAGTACATACTACATGATTCCATTTATATAGAGTTCTAGAAAATGCTAACTAACATATAGGATAACTGATCAGCTATAACCAGAGTTGTAGGAAGTTAGAAATTGTAAAGATGCAAAATGAATCTTTTATGGGTAATGGAAATATTTTGTATTTTGATTTTACTGTGTTTTTATAGGTGTATATGTTTGTCAAATGCACACTTTAAATGGACATACTGATTTTGAAAAGATTAAGTGAGATATATAGTAAGACTATATTCTTAAGCATTCAATACTTTATAGATATTGCTGTTATTTGACAATGATGTTACATTATATTATTTATCATAAAAATTGATTGTTGGCTAAGAAATGTAAACACAAATGCAAAGATATACATGGTTTAGAGTAGATGCCACAATTTTAATTCAGTATCATTTTTAATAATATTAATTAATATATATCTAAATGTAATTAGATTTAGACAAATTTATTTTATGATCTCTAGTTTCTCATCTTAGAGTTTAGAAATATAGTTGTTTAAACTGATAGCTATTAAAGACATCTGAAATAGCAGTTGGAAGACAACTTTTAGGGTGAGAGCCAACACTAAGAAAATACTGTATTGAGGTAAAGTACGAACTTGTGCAAATTTGATCATTTCTGACCTTTAAGAGTGATGACATATCTCAGGAAGAAAAAGCCTAAAGATATTTTGGGACACTATTACCTGAAAGAGCCTATTTTACCCTTTATTCTTTGTTTCATATTTGTTTAGTGTTAGAATAATGCATGTTCAAGAGGCCAAAAAGAATGCTACCAACCCACATGTGACTCATGGCTGCCATTTTAAAAACAATATTATATCTTCTGAAAATTTTGCCTTTGATGGTTTAAAATGAATTAAGAGGTTATTGAGGGAAAAAACTGTCCCTTACTCTCTATAACCCCATTATCCAGCATAGTGTCCCACATAGAGCAGGTATTTGATATATTTATCAAATGGATGGATAAATAAATGATACTGCTTAATTTGGGCTAAAAGAACCTTGTGATACTGCCCTGGCTTTAGAGACATAGAGCAATTTGGGTACTTTAGATAAACTTTAACGTAATTAATTCAACACAACAAATGGGTGCACATTCTTTTCCCTGTTACATATTATGTAGCATATGATAACTTCATGCTAATCATAACATATCATTTCTTTATCTTTTCCAAGGTTTCAAACACACTCATTTCACTCCAATTCTCATTACCCAACCAATATTTTATACATTTTCTGAGTATTAATGATAATCTCACTCATTATGCAACATTATTATTTGAGAACTTCCTGTATTCTGCTTGTTGCTAGGGGATAGTGGAGAAGGAATAAGAGAATTCAGATTATTGAAAATTCATTTATTGTTTCACTATATCACACAAAGTGATTGGGATAGAGTAAAGAGTAAGACTCGTTTTCTTCTCTGTAGTCTGAAGAGAGAGTTTGCAGACCAGTGGGAATAAATTCAGAATAGAAATTGATAAATTTGGTGGAGGTTGGAATTTCTACCTAATTATTTATTTCTGTGGTTTTTTAATTTAGGTATTCTCAATATTGAAATTTCCATTCTACTGCATAGTTTGGTTTTAAATCATTTGCTGCAAGTATGTGTAAGAATTTTTAAAAGGACAAAAGTTTTAATAAATTATATTTAATAAGTGATGAATACAATTAATCTGTTACTCAAAATATTCTTTTTCCACATCCTCTTAAAGGCCTTCTTTTTTCAAGATGGATTTATTAGGACAAGTGGAAGGAATGCATGGATAAAGACTTAATAAGCACATAGTTTTGTTTCAATAGTTTAAACATCATGTATCTAACTTACAGTGCTAGATGATATAATTATATTAATCTGGATTGAATTATATTGGGGTTTTTAAATAATGCTATTAATATTACAGGTTTTTGCAGTAGGAGTGAACAATTATCTCTTTCACTTTTTATTTTAATAATATCTCAAAAAGTATGCTAACTTGGAAATATTTTTTCCAAATATTTGAGAAATTGGCAACCCCAAATGCAAATAATTATCTTAAGAACATGATTTTCCCCATAAAGTTATGTATGAGCAACAAAATGCTATGGTTAAGCATATACTAGGAGAGCTATCATCCTGTGTCAGAAAAATACTTGCTGGATTTTTCATAGTTGCACCCAATGCTACTTCTTCTTAACTTTTATGCAAGATATTAAGCAAACATAAAGTAAATCTCTTACAAAACATCTTATTTTGAACTTAACTTCTCCACCACATGGCAGCAGTAGAGTTAGTTCTTCTTAATTTAAAATAGGAAATAAACTAAAAATTTGTAATATGACTAAGAGACTCAAATTTCTAATTGTAATGACACTGCTGAGAAGTTAAATACATTTTATAAAAATTATTCCAATCAATTCTAGTTTAAATAGTTATAAAAATTAGAGTAGTGTTTTATTTTTATGTTCAAAATAAAATGCAATATACACATTCTTGGAATTTAGTATATATGTCGATAAAACTGTTTTGGCCTAGTATTTTGGCTTGTTTCAAATCAGAGTGGCGAGATTGTACTTAACTGAAATCATTCTGTTTTGTTGGTCACAGCTGGAGGGAACGGTAACTTCTAACTTTCTTGCAAGTCAAAGAGCCATGCAATCTGTTAGTAATGAATCAATTAGACGAAAATAATTCATCATTTATAGTTTTCTTGGTGATCTAGGGAGAAAAAATTTTAATTACATCTTCAGGAGATAAAAAATAAACCTAAGACAATCAAAACAAAATTCAGTCTGATATTCCCTGATAGTATTGAACACTGAGCTTTCTAAAATATCTTAATATTTGGGATCCATTAGTTCCTTCAATAAAATTCATGAGACTTTTATTAAACTCTACATTTTAACTTTTCCACAAAAACAAGCATCTGACTATGGCAGTATCAGGTTTCAGCAATCAATACTCTTCCAGTAATATATTACTTACATTCTTCTATGCTACCCACCGGTTAACTAGTGACAAGGGTTCATTGATATAAAATATGTTCCTTAATTCTAACATTCCCTTTAAAACTCTTTCCCTCTCTCCAATAGTATATGTTTCATCATAATATCACTATTGCCCATTTTGTACTTTTTTCTAGGAATAATTTATGGAAAGAAGTTATTCAGAAATATTTACTTCAATTTTTCCATAAGCTTAGATCAAGTGTATACCTCCAGAATTCTGTAAACAGCTATGATGAACTTAAAGGAATATATTTAGCTTCTTACCTTAAGCAACTAGATAAATAGACAAAATATATGAAACAATTGTTTTCAGACAGGTTCGATAGGCAGCACAAGACTGTGGACCTTAAGGGAAAGGAAACAAATAAGATGAGCCCCATGATAATTCTGGATTTCTATCTGGAGACACATTCAATTACACAGGTTGGGAGAAAAGTCTCCAGGAGAGCGTGGTGGTCTCACTAAGCTAAGTGGAGACAGAAGTCAGCATTCCTGGAAGTGTAAGGTGACCGGAAGTTATAGGAAAGCATTCAAGTTGGAGAAAATTATACAGAAAAACCATTTAAAAAGTATTTATAGGGGACTCCTTGCTTATCTGCTGAATACTAGGGACACATATGCATACAGTGTACCTTCACATGATTGGGTAATAGAGTTCACAAGAACTGGGTATCATTTGATTTCCTACAAACCAGGGCAGAGAGTCCTAATTGATTATTCAAGACATTCAGTAGAGACCCAAAGGGGCCACCCCTCAATAAAAAATAAAGGCCGTTCTAGGTTGGTCCTACAAAGTCTACAAAGGAGCCTAAAAAGAATCTGCAAAGATGAAATCAATTCAATTGCCTAGAGGAATAAATCCCAATACTTTTAGAGGAAAAGAGTCGAATTCAGGCTTTCAGCCACATAAAATTCAAAATGTTAAATAAAAATCACAGGGTAAGTCAAGAGGAAGGAAAGTCTCAGCTATTACTTAGAAAGAGAGGAGTCATTAGGAATAAACCCTTAAATGACAGGGATGATAAAATTATCAAATAAAGAACAGAAAAAATAACTATTCTATATCTATTTCTCTTTATTACCAAGTCTAATATTAAAAATACAGTAGATTCCAGTTTAGTTAAGAGCCAACTGCTTACTTTATGGATTATCAATGTCATTTTCTTCTTTCATAGTGTAGTATGTGGACCAATCTTTATTTTGGTAATTTCTTTCCTGCTAGCATTCTGTATCATAGGGTGGGAAGGAAAAGGAAAGAATTAAAACATAATATACATATTACTGGCAAATATGTAGTAGAAAATGGAGTGAAGTAAGGGTTAAAGATTTGATGTTGCAATTGTCACCATGTAAAAATGTCACCTTTACTCATTTTTTTCTTTTTTCATTTTTTAAGTTTTTAAAAAGATACTTAGATTACACAAATGTCACATAAAAAATATAGGGATTCCCATATGCCCTGCTCCCCACACCTCCCACATTTTCCCACATTAACAACATCCTTCATTAGTGAGGTACATTCATTGCGAATGATGAACACATTTTGGAGAATAGGATTAAAGTTTATATTGTAGTTTACACTCTTTCCCAACCAATTCTGTATGTTATGGCAAGATATATAGTGGCCTGCATCTGTTGTTGCAATGTCATTCAGGACAATTCCCAAATCCCAAAAATGCCCCCAAATTACACCTGATTTTCCCTCTCTGTGCCCTCAGAACCTCCAGTGGCTACTGCCTCCACATCAATGATATAATTTCTTCCGTTGCTAGAATCACAGTAAGTCTATAGTAGAATACCAGTACGTCTACTTTAGTCCATAGTTCATTTCCCATTCCTGAGGATTCTGGGGTGGTGATATCCACTTCAACTCAAATTGAGAGGGGACTGCGATCACATGGGACTGATGGATGGGTTCTCTTGCTTGTGGTTGTAGACATGCTAGGTTCCTTGGATGATAGTGTAACTAACTAACTAACTAACTAGTGTAACTAGTGTAACTAACTAATAACTAACTCCTTGTTAGTTGCCCTGGGTGAGAACAATGAACTCAACAGTAGGTATTGCAGTTCCTTTGAGTTTCAGGGCCCAGCTGGCTCATGGATAGCCTAAAGATTTACGTCTCTTGGACGTATACACATACCAACTCTAGTACTCATTATAGATTCAAATAGAAGGACAGAAGAGCCATGCATAGGGAAACCACAACTGAGTCCAACTCTGTCACACTGGGGAGCATAAATTTCAAAGCAGGGCTCATTGGAAAGGCACCAAATCCTGATCTTTCTGCCCTGACTACAGTGTCTGGACATCTCAAGAGCCCTCAGGAACCCCACTATTTGGGGTAGTATCTACTTTGGCAGTAAATGAGATCCTGCTGAGACATGCATAAGCATAACCTCTGGAATGACCTCTCAACTTACTTTGAAATCTCTTGGTCATATGAAGCCATATTACCTTTTCTCCCTTTTGGTCGAGGTCTTTTTCCAGTTGCATTGCTGGTTGGTGTTTGGTAGTCATCCCTTGATACCAGTGAGGCTCATCTCCGGGAGTCATGCCCCATGTTGTGGGGAAGGTAATGTATTTATATGTTCTGTATGGCTTAGAGAGAGGCCACATTTAATAAATAATAAAGAGGCTCCCAGGAGGCAACTCTTAGGCATCCTATAATACTAGGCTAAGTTTCATTTTCAAGACTAAAGGTTCATACACACAATCATCAAAATCAAGGGCCCGTCAATGGACCATCTTCCTTCACTAGTCATTGCCCCTGTACTTGGGAGATTCTTGCTGATCCTTTAGAGAATGTGGCAGAGCTCCCCACGATGGGAATTTGGTATTCCTTCGATTATTGTGTGAATCTCCACCCACTATGATGATGCCCCATGAACATATGAACATATTTATATGCCTTATATGTATGCCCAGGTGAGCTTCCTCCCATGTATTCCCCATCACTGATACCCACATACCAATGATCCTCCCCTGCCACAGTTGTAACCCTTCTGTGATCCAAAACTTCTTAAAAAATGAAGCCAATAAAATAGCCAAATACAATTAGTAAGAAAATGAAATAATAATGATAGTCTTAAAAATAACAAGTAAAATACCAAAAATTAAAAAAAAATAAAAATTTGGGATAATAGAATAATAGTGAAAAAATAAATATTTTTTTTGACATTTTGCCTTTCATCACTGTAAGACCTCTTGTCCTATATGTACAGTGACATTTTCTTCCGTTTATTGTCCCAGTGTCTTACTTTATTTTGTCCTCAAAGTTTTAGGTTGCAGAAAAGTCATGTACCAAATATAGGGGACTCCCATATACCCAACATCCTCCCCCTTTACCCACTTCTCCTATTAATAACATTTTATGTGTGAATGGTACATTTGTTACAACTGATGTACATATATTGAAACATAGCTACCAAAAATTGTCAATTTTTCACATTATGGTTTGTATTTTGGACCATACACTTTTATAAACTTTGATGCAATTCAATGTGGCCTGTATCCATCTTAGCAAGATAATGCAGAACACTTCGATCACTCCCAAAATGTCCCCTGTTCCATCTGTACTATTCCTCCCACCCTCTCCCCTTGAGACCCATGGCAACCACCAGGTTTCACTCCTTGAAGGATAAGATTCATAGTTACTTGCAACAGCACTGAGGGCTTGACACACTAGTCTGTCCTCCCCTATTAGGCACTGCCCAGGCTCTAGAGAGACTCCAGCCCCTCTGTTTGAGAACATAGCAGTTCTCCCCAGGATGGAAGTCCAACACCTTGTTGCTCATTATGTGGGTCTCCACCCACTGATATAACACACTATGGCAAGATGAATATTCACACACTCCCTAGAAGCCTGCCCTAGATGCGACTTGTCCCGACTGGCCCTCATACCCAACATCCCAAGCCAGCAACCTTCACTTGCCATATTGCCAAAAGAGCATTCCCAACATTGTGGTTTCAACCATGTACCTGCCAATCCCCACTCTTCACCTGCTCCCTTCCCAATCTTCCACCCACTTTCTATGGACAGTCCAACCCACCCTCCACACCCCACACCCCTGACAAACCAGCACTGCCCAACCCAATAATATTGTACCACTGTCATGCCCCTCCACTGTACAATGACACACTGCCACCTTATCATATATTTTGCCCATAAGGGCTTTGGCTCACAACCCTTTTCTCCCTTTCAATTTCCTGTAACCTATCTTCCAGAGTCTAGCACTGTGAGTCTGCTCAATTTGCTTAATTCATATCAGTGAGGTCATGTAAGATTTGTCCTTCAGTGCCTGGCTTGCTTCACTCAACATAAGGTCCTCAAGATTCAGCCATGTAATCCTGTGTGTTAATACTGTATTCCTTCTTAGAGTTGAGTAATATTCCATTGTATGTATATACCACAATTTGTTTATCCATTAATCTGTTGAGGGCATTTAGGTTGATTCCAACTTTTGGCAATAGTGAATAATTCTGCTAAGAATATTGGTGAGCATATATCTGTTCGTGTCTTTGCTTTCAGTTCTTCTGTGTATATACACAGCAGTGGAATTACTGGATAGTATGGCAGTTCTATAGTTAGTTTTCTGAAGAACTGCCAAACTGTCCACAGCAGTGAATGAGGGTTCCCATTCTTCCACATCCTCTCCAACCCTTGTAGTCCTCTGTTTTTAAAAGCCACCAGTCTAATGGATGTAAAATGATATCTCATTGTAGTTTTGATTTGCATTTCCCTAATAGCTAGTGATGTTGAGCGTACTTTCATGTGATTTTTAACCATTTGTATTTCTTATCTGGAGAAGTGTTTATTCAAATCATTTGTCCATATTTTAAATGGGTTCTTTGGCTTTTACTTTTTGAGTTATAGGATTTCTTTATATATGCTGGCTATTAGGATATTATCAGATATATGTTTACAAAATATTTTCTCCCATTGAGCAGGCTGCCTTTTCACTTTCTTAACAAACTCCTTTGACGTGCAAAAGTTTTTAATTTAGAGAAGGTCCCATTTATGTATTTTTTCTTTCATTCCTCATACTTTGGTTGTAAAGTTCATGAAACCATTTCCTAATACAAGTTTCTATAGATTTTCCCCTACATTACCTTCCAAGGTCTTTATGGTCTTGGGTCTTATATTTAGATCTTTAAGCCATCTTAAGTTAATTTTTGTATAAGGTGTGAGTTGGTGTTCCTCTCTCATTCTTTTGGATATGGATATCTAGTTCTCCAAACACCATTTGTTGAAGAGGCCATTCTTTCCTAGTTGAATGGGCTTGATGGCATTGTCAAATATCAGTTGATTGCATATCTGAGCATCTATATCAGAACTGTCAATTCAGTTCCATTGATCAGTATGCCTATCCTTGTGCCGATACCATGCAATTCTGCCCAATGTAGCTTTATAGTATGTATAGTCTAGTCAGATAGTGTGAGTCCTCCAATTTATTTTTCTTTTTCATTATGTCTTTGGCTATTTGGGGCCTCTTGCCTTTTCAAATAAATTTCATAGTTAGTTTTTCCAATTTAGTAAAAAATACTGTAGTGGCTTTTATTGGAATTGCATTAAATCTGTAGATTAGTTTGTGTAGGATAGACATCTTAATGATGTTTAGTCTTCCTAGCCATGAAAATGGGATATTCTTCCATTTATTTAAGTCTTCTTTGATTTCCTTTAACAGTGCTGTGTAGTTATCTGTGTATGTGTTGTTTAACTTCCATATGTTCGTGCCTAATCTAGTTCTCTGCCTCTTACTGACTTCTAGCTTCATTCCATTGTGGTTAGAGAAATTACATTGTATAACTTTGATCTTTCTGAATTCATTGGGAGTTGTTCTGTGGCTTAGCACGCAGTCTATCCTCAAGAATGATCTATGTGCACTCAAGAAGAATGTATATTGCACTGTATTTGGGTGTAATGTTCTGTATATTTCTACTAGGTAAGGTCCTCTAATGTATTATTCAAAGTCTTTTTTTCTTTATTGATTCAATGCCAAGATGTTCTGTTTAATGGTGATAATTTTATATTGAAGTCCCCCATTATAATTGAAGAGGCATCTATTTCTCCACTTAGATTTTCCAGTGTTTGCCTCATATATTTTGAGGCACCATGGTTAGGTGCATAAATGTTTATGATTGTTCTTTCTTCTGGCTAGGTTACCCCTTTTACTAATATATAGTGCCCATCTTTTTCTCTTACAATGGCTTTGCATTTAAAGTCTATTTTGCCTGATATTAGTATAGCTACTCACACCCTTTTCTGGTTATTGTTTGCTTGTAAAATTGTTTTTGCAACCATTCACTTTCAGCATTTTTGCATCCCTGGGTTTAAGGTGGGTTTCTTGTAGACAGCATAGTTGGGTCATATTTCCTTATCCATTCTGCCAATCTGTGTCTCTTGACAGGTGAGATTAATCCATTATCATTCAATGTTATTATTGTCAAGGAATTACTTACATTAACCATGTTTTCTTTAGGTTTATGTATGCCATATGTTGTTTTTATTTCTCTTTTTATCTTAGTTGTTCTTACACTCTCCTCCAACTCTCTCTCCTGTTTTTTCTTTTTGACCTGCAGAACTCCCTTTAATATTTCTTGAAGTGCAGGTTTCTTAATGGCATACTCTCTTAATTTCTGTTTATCTGTGAATATTTTGAGCTCTACCTCAGTTTAGAATCCTAGTTTTGCTGGATAGAGAATTCTTGTCTGGAAATTTTTTTCTTTTAGTACCTTGACTATATCATACCACTGCCTTCTTGCCTTCATGGTTTCAGATGAGAAATCAGAACTTAATCTTATCTAGCTTCCCTTGTATGTGATTGTTCTCTTTTCTGTTGCTGCTTTCAGTATTCTCTCTTTGTCTTGAACATTGGACAGTTTGATGAGTATGTGTCTTGGAGTAAACCTGTTAGGATTTATACTGTTTGGGATCTGCTGTGCTTCCTGGATATGTACATCCAAGTCCCTCAATAGGGTAGGGAAGTTTTCAGCCATTATTTTCTCCAACACTCCTTCTGTCCCCTTTCCCTTCTCTTCTCCCTCTGGGATGCTTATAATGTGTATGTTTGTGTGTTTCATGTTCTCATTCAAATCCCTAAGTCCCTGCTGAATTTTTTCTATCTTTTTATCTATCTGTTCTACTATGTTTGATTTTAGATGTACTGTCTTTCACATCACTGATTCTTTCCTCTGCCCATTCAAATCTGCTGTTATGTGCTTCCAGTGTATTTTTGATTTCTTGGATTGTGCCATTCATCACCATCATATCCGTTATCCCTATATGTATGTTTACAATTTCTTCAGTATGTTCTACCAGTGGCTTCTTAATATCCTTAATCTCTTCCTTCACTTCATTAAGTTGACTAATGATATTTGTTTGGACATCTCTGATTAGTTGTTCCATGTTCTGCGTCTCCTCCTGGTATTCAATTTGTTCATTGGACTGGGCCTTGTTTTCCTGTTTCTTAGTATGGGTTGTAATTTTTTTTTGGTGTCTAAGCATCTGTTTATCTTGATGGGTTTATCCAGTTGATTAGCTTCTCTCTATATTCTTTCATTTTATTTTATTTTTGTTTTTTTTTTTCATGTGTGTGTTAAAATTTTACTTGGACAGTTTGTTCCTTTTATTCTATTTCCTTTTTGCTATCTATGTTCTGATTAGTTGTTTTGACTTCTTCATCTCTCTGACCCTCACTCTCCTGGGAGTTGTGAAGCAGCATTCTGGTTTGCTGTACCCCAAGGCAGGTCCCCTAGGCAGCCACTGGCTCTTTCTCCATTGCTTAGTGAGAGCTGAGCCTTATCTGCCTAACTCGTTGGCCAAGTTCCTACCTCACCTTTACTCTTTTACAAGCTTTTTTCATAAATTCAATGTTCCTCCCTAAGACCACAGCTACTGCTATTA
>JAQZBX010038414.1:0-23402 GCA_029593785.1 Cabassous unicinctus | reverse complement strand
GAGTCTGGGATTGTTGATGTCCACTCCACCTCCAAGTGAGAGGGGGCTTATATCCCATGGATAAGATGGATGGGATTATCCTGCCTGCAAATGCAGACTTTCTCCATTCCCTGGGATGGCCATTGTCCATCATCATCTCCTTGCCAGGTGACTTGGGTGACCTTAACAATATGAATATTCATTTTGTAAGAAACCAAACCTTCCACTAGAAAGCAGATATAGGGGGAAAAAAACTGTGAATATATTGCATGTGAGAAAATCTTCAGCCTCAAATTATCTCTCATTCTACATTGGAGTATATATAGAGGGAAGAAACCATTTGAATGTACAGAACATGGTTAAACCTTCTGTTTCAACCGAACATTGAAGGGTAAGAGTTGGGGCAATCCTAAGACCAAAGAACACACTAGACAATGGTTAGACATGAGCTTTTATGGGACTTACAAACAGAAGAGACTTCCACGGTGACCAGTTGAAGAATGAAGTTAGCACTCCACAAAGAAACAAGAAAAGGAGGGTGAATATAAGGTATCACAGGACAAAGATGTTCCATAGCGTATGAGAATAGAGTTTCTCCAAAAGTTATACAGATTTGAGGATATTAAACATTGTGGGACCATTGGTACTTTCTTTCCTTCAGGGAGGTTTGTTACTTTTTAACTAGTGAGTGTCCAGGTTAAACCAGTGCCTATGTGCTTTGGATTGTGTTTCATTTAAGGGGTGACATCCTGGTCTCTGGGCTCCCACACCCTCAAATATAGGTCAGATCTCACACACAGGGGAGAAATCCTGTGGTAATAAATGTTAGTCATAAGTCAGCTCTCACAGTACACCAGAGACCACAGCTGGAGAAAATCCCTAAGAATAAAATGAATATGAGAAAACATAATTTCAGATGTCAAACTTTATTAATCATCAGAAAACTCAAAAAGGAGAAAAATCCTGATAATATAATGAATATGGAAAATCATCAGTAGTGTCAAACTCAGGGAAATGCCAAAGTAAATATTGCCTCAAAGAGTGGACTCCTGAGGATTCAGGAGACATCCAGACAATATAGGCAGGACAGGAGTTTGGTGCCCTGCCAGTGGGCCCTATCTCTGGTCAATTATCAGTTGGAAAAAGACCATAATAATGAATATGAGGATGAAGATGTGTATGCCAATGATATTGACATGGTTCTTGAGTCTAAGAGATGGATTACAGTCTGGAATTTCAGGATTCTAGAAAATATTGCAAAAAATTTGTGGAATTTAGATCCAAATTCTTTTTAATTTGACCCAAAACTAGAGTGATGAGAGAGAAGCCCTATGCTCTGCAGGGAAGAATTCAGAGGAAGTTAATTATGTTGGAGATAAGTTTCTTTGATACACCAATGGACACATTTCAATGGCTCAGACTCAGTTGATTACTTGAGAAGCCTATGACAGGGGATCTGAAGTGCATCTGCAATTAGATCTCACAAAACTGGAGCTGTTGTATAAGTCGTTCAAAGCAGAAAAAGATTTTAAGCAACAGAGAAAGATAGAATCCTGGAAAATTACAGTAGCCAAGAACACATTTATGCCCCTCCAATGGAATTACTTTTAGCTCAAACAAAATACAAAGTTGAGTACTCAAGACAAAGGATAAGAGTGGACTGTTGCCTGTTCTAAGTATGAGGAGGATGTGAAGATCAAAATAACATGCATATATGGGCGTCTTCCTGGAAATAAGGCCAATGGGGATTCAAATATTCCTATTGTACTGGATAGACTGGGAAGGAGAGTGCTATTGCAGAAGGAGGTTTTGCAAATGATATAATTGGAGAAGAGTCCTTGAAGAAACCTCAAATCCTCATTGAGATGCATCAGGTAAAGCTTAAAGAGGAGAAAGAAGAAGAAAAGAGAAGAAGAAAGAAAGAAGAAGAAGAAGAAGAGAAGGAAGAAAGAAGGAAGTAGAAGAGGAAAAGGAGAAGAACTACTACTACTACTCCTTCTATTATTATTACTATTACTACTACTACTACTACTACTATTACTACTACTACTACTACAAGTAGCAGCAGCATAGAATGAGCATTTCAGAAAGCGAGGGTTAAGGAAAAATTGAAAAATGCACCAAATGCAGACATGCCTGCCTTCTTCATGTCAAAGTAATCATGCAGATTGATGAGAGGAAGCAGAAGTATAATAGCATATATGAAACCTGGGAACCCACTGAAGAAGAAATGTAATCCTATGGAATGAAACACCAGAGGCCAGATGACCCCATGGCCACCTTCCTTGGACAGTAGTTACTAGTCATAAAAGTTCATCCAAGAAAGACACAACTGATATGTTCCTTTTAGTTTCTTGATGATCATCATAGGTGGAAAACTCCTTATCTGTTCTTACTACCTAATTTAAATAAAACTTGCAGAAGTCTTATAGTAAATTTACTCCTTTCCAAACTGAAAAATCAAAACAAAGAGGAAGCAAATTAAGTGGAAATTAAGATTTTATTTTAAATTAATTGTGTGTATATATCAGAGTGTCCTTTACTTAGCACTTCATAAATCTTAAACTTTATTTCCTCAGTTTTTGTGGCCATTTTCCAAGTATTAGCACAAACACATTTTTGAGATGTATTAGTTAATTTTTCTCAAAGAAGGGGGCTCATTTTTTCATATTACAACTAACTCTATAATTTCAGTTATTTTATAATTATTTGCCTTGCCTTCATGGATTTTCCTGTAAGATCTGAAGCTAAAAAATTAATTCTACCTAGGACTTTTCTTCCTGGAAAGTGAAAATATATATCATGTGAGTTACTTTTTTTTCGCATTCCAATCAGAATAGCAATAATTTTGTTTTTTACTTGATAATAAAAGTTTGATCTTTCATACATTTCCTTTTACCTTACATATATGACTAAATGGGTTAGAGTTTGAATGAAAATATAACTATTTTTTCCATCTTGAATCTGTGTTGACTGATCAGCAGTGAATTTTGCCTTTCTGAGCATGAGTCTTTAGATATATAAATTCTTTATTATGGTGGATTTGGTTTGTAATATTATTTGTTGTTTCAATTATGATTGCATTTATGTAACAATCATGATTATTAAATTAGATTAAAGGGCTAGGCAAAAGAAATAAAAAAATCATATGTTTCTATTATAAATATATTGAAAGATTTTTACATCTACAGATTCAATATAACAGAAAATGAGAAAACTCTAACTTCACTAAAGACAAACATAAACACAAAGGACAGGCATGGGGAAATGCAAAAGAAACAAAATTTGTGAATATGGAAATTTATGCAAAATGTCTTAAATTGTATTACTTAATGACTGAAAAAAATAATGTCTACTTTCTGTATCTAACTATAACCTCATTTTTCCTAGAAATGATCATGTAATTGACATATGTAATTCTAAATAAAATGATGAGAAGATAACCCTGTTGTGCTTTTGTGATTAAATGGGTTTATATAGAGAGTAATTAACAATATTTTCTAATTGTTAATACAATTAGAAAATATCAGCAGAAAAAATACATTCAGGTATTTACTTTCTTCTCCTGCCACATATGAATCTTAGAAGTGGATCCCAAATTTTGGAAAAACAAAAGAACAGGTTATGGAAATTTTGATTATTGCATTAAATTTGCATATAGATTTGAATAATATTGAGATATTAACAATGTTAACATTTTCCAATTTATGACATGGTATATCTTCCATTTAATGACTTCTTTGCTAAATTCCTTTATTAGCTCTAATGATTTTCTTGTGAATTCATTTGAACTTTCTATATGAAAAATCATATTGTCTGCAAATAGAGATAATTTAGATAGCTTTTACTGATTTTCCTTGACTAAATAATTAAATTGGAATTAAATTCATAATGACAATAAAACAATTTGACAGATGTCCTAGCTTGCTAATGTTGCTCAAAGTACACAGCATAATATACGTTGACATTTAACAGTGGGAATTTATTAGCTTACAAGTTTACAGTTTCAAGGCAAAAAAATATCTTAAACTATACATCATTAGGGAATGCTTTCTCCCCAAATTCCAGCTGCCAGATATCCCGTAGTTCTTTGTCACATGGCAAGGCACATGATAGCATCTTCTATTCTGTACCTTCTCTTCCAGGTTTCAGCTTTTTGCATCCATAGTTTTCTCTCTCTTTGTCTGAATTTTCTTCTCTTATAAACATCTCCAGTAATAGGATTAATACCCACCCTGAATGAGGTGGGACACTCATTTTTACCTTAATTTAATATCCTTTTCACCAAAAGACCCTACTTGCAGTGGGTACATACCCACAAGAATGGTTTAACTTTAAGAACACACAGATTAGACTGAACTTATTAAATGTATTGAAAAATAGATGTAGCTATCCTAGCAAATACACACAAATATATAAAATAAATTTAGTGAATTCAAATCATTTTCATATTACAGATAAAATGCAAATTTTGAAAATAATAAATCACCAATAAAAACCAGCAAATTTCAAGTAATTTGCTGCTCCCTTAAATAATGTGGCAGAGCTCTCCAGGATGGGAATTCCATGTTCTCTTGGATAGTATATGAGTCTCCACCCACTGTAACAATGCCCTCTGAACATTTGAACATTTTTGCGTATGTTATAAGTATTCTCAGGTGAACTTCCTCACATGCATCCCCCCTCACTGACCCCCAACACCAATGATTCGCCACCACCCCAGTTGTAACCCTACTGTGATCCAAAGGCTCTTCAAAAATGAAGCCATTACAATAGCCAAATACAATTTATAGGAAAATGAATCAATAATGATGTTTCAATGTAAGAAATAAAATACATAAATATTTTAAAAAATTGAAAGTACAATAAATCAAAATATTGGGATATTGTAAAAAAATGAAAAATATTTTTAAAAAATTTTTTGGACCTTCTGCATTTCATCACTGCAATATTTGGTGTCTTATCTGTACCCTGGCACGATGCCCCACTCATACCCCAGAGTCTCACTATTTTTCAATTTGTTTTCAAAGAACTTTTAGGTCACAGCAAAGTCACACACAGAATACCAGAAACTCATATACCCAACATCCTCCACTTCCCACCCCTCATATTAATACCTTTTTATATGTGCATAGTAACTTTGTTATAATTGATATAGAAATAGTGAAACTTAGCTATTAAACATGGTCAATGTTTTACATTATGGTTTACATTTTAGACCATACACTTTTATAAATTTTGATGATATTTACCATGTGCTGTGTCCATCATTGTAAGATCACTTAGAACACTTCCACTGCCCATGGAAAACCCTCTGTTCATTCTATTCTATTCCTCCCCCTGCCCCCACCCCCCAGGGACCCAAGGTGACCCCTTGGCTTCAATGCTTGGATGACAAGATTCATAGTTACATGCAACAAGACTGTGGACATGACACACTGGTTTGTCCTCCCATATTAGGAGCTGCCTAATTAGGAGACTCCCAGCTGTCTCTTTGTAAACAAATCAGTCCTCCTGAGGATGGGATTCCAACTACTTCCTGATCATAATGCGGGTCTCCACCCACAGATACAACACATTATGACAGAATGATCACTCATACACTCCCTAGAAGCCTGCTCCAGGTGCACCCTGTCCCAAATGCCCCCTGTCCAACACCCTAAACCAGTAACCTGTCCTTGGCATATTGCCATATGAGCATTCCCAACTTTGTACTTTCAACCACATACCCACAAATCCTAAATGTTCACCTGCTCCCTCTCACAATCCTCCCACCAGTACCATGGACCTACCAACCCACACTTCCCAATCTACCCACCTGTCAAACCTGCGCCACCCAACCCAATAATATCACAACACAACTGTCATATCCCTTCTATACACAACTACACACTTTCACCTTACCATAGATTATGTCCATATGGTTGTTGGCTCACAACATTCTCCTCCCTTTCTATTTCTTATAAACCTATCTTCCAGGCCATATCTCTCTGAGTCTGCTCAATTTTCTTAATTCATATCAGTGTGACCATATACTGTTCATCCTTCAATGTCTGGCTTGCTTCACTCAACATAAGGTCCTAAAGATTCATCCAGGTTATCCTGTGTTTTAACACTTTATTCCTTCTTACAGCTGATTAGTATTCGATTGGATGTATGTACCACGTTTTATTTATCCATTCATCTGTTGATGGGCACTTGGGTTGATTCCAGCTTTTGGGAATAGTGAATAATTCTGCTATGAACATTGGTGTTCATATATCTGTTGGTGCCTTTCTACTTACTTTGTTGTTATTTTGTTGCTCTTTTTCTAATTCCTCTATTTTTGCAGAATTTCTTCTTTTTTGATAAATGCATTTATAGCTATGAATTTCCCTCTCAGTACAGCTTTGGCTACATCCCATAGGTTTTGATATGTTGTGTTGTCATTTTCATTCACTTCAAGGTAGTTACTGATTTCTTTTGAGATTTCCTCCTTGACCCACTGTTTGTCTAAGAGTGTGTTGTTTAACTTCCATATCTTTGTGCCTATTCTGGCTCTCTGGCCCTTACTGATTTCCAGCTCCATTCCATTGTAGACAGAGAAATTACTTTCTATAATTTCAATCTTTCTGAATTTATTGTGAGTTGTTCTGTGGCCTAGCATGTGGTCTATCTTGGATAATGATCCATGTGCATTTGAGAAGAATGTATATCCCACTGTATTTGGGTGTAGTGTTCTGTGTATGTCTTTTAGGTCCAGTTCCTCTAAGGTATTATTCAAAGTCTTTGTTTCCTCATTAATTATCTCTCAAGATGTTCTGTCTAATGGTGATAATTGTGTATTAATGTCCCCCACTGTAATTGTAGAGTCATTTATTTCTCTCCTTAATTTTTCCAGTGTTTGTCTCATGTATTTTGAGGCATCCTGGTAGGTGCATAAATGTTTATGATTGTTTTCTTCTTAAAAGTTTACCCCTTTTTAAAATATATTTGTGTCCACATTTTTCTCTTACAATACTTTTGCATTTAATGTCTATTTTGTCCAATATTAATATAGCTACTCTGGCCCTTTTTTGGTTTTTGTTTACTTATAAAATTGTTTTCCAACCACTCACTTTCAGCCCTCTTGAATCCCTGCATCTAAGGTGTGTGTCTTGTAGATAGCATATAGATGGGTCATATTTACTTATCAATTCTGCCAGTCTGTGTCTCTTGACTGGTGAGTTTAGTCCATTAACATTTAATGCTATTTTGTCATGGAATTAGATTAGCCATATTTTCTTTGGTTTTATGTATGTTATATATTGTTTTTCTTACTCTTTTTGTCTTTTTCGTTGTTCTTAAAATCTTGTCCAACTCTCTTACTAATTTTTTTTTTCTTTCCACCTGCAATACTCACTTTCGTATTTCTTGAAGTGCAGGTTTCTCTGTTTGATTCAGATATACTGTCACTAATTCTTTCCTCTGCCTGTTCAAATCTATTGTTGTTCAAATCTATTGTTGTGTGCTTCCATTGTATTTTTTATTTCTTGGATTGTGCCAATCATCACCATCATATCTGTTATTTTTTAGGTATTTTTCTAATTTCTTCAGTATGTTCTCCCAGTTTCTTTGTAATATCCTTAAGCTCTTACTTCATTTCATTAAGTTGATTCATGATATTTGTTTGGACAGCTCTGATTAGTTGTTACATGTTGTGCATCTCCTCTTGCATTTTAGTTTGTTCATTGGACTTGTCCATGTCTTCCTGTTTCTTGTATTTTTTTCTTGGTATCCAGTCATCTGATTATCTTGGTGTGTTTATTCAGTTGATTCGCTTCTCTCTTTCCTCTATGGTTTTATTTTGTTTTTGAGTGTAGTAAGGTTTCAATTTGACACCAGAGACCTTGTATATGCTAAGCAGGAGCTCTTCCACTGAGCTAATATGACTTCTTAGGTTAGCAAGGCTTTTCAGAAACCTATCAGCCTCTATTACCTCCCTGTTATTGCTGCCTTTTTTCTGATGTAAATTCTCTCTTCACCTAGGCTGCTAGGTGTGACAGCCTGCCTGAGGAGGTTCCTCTGCCTTGTCCCTTTCATATCAGTGCTCCTTCCAAGTGGGACTAGGCTGGCTAAAATTCCCACAAAGAGAACTCTCTCCACCGTCTCAGACCCCTTTTCCTCCCAAGGAGGTCACTGTCACACTTCTTTTGGAGGAGGAAGCTGGCAGCTCCACTTAGGCTGTTTGTCTTGAGGGTGGGGTAAAACACCACTTTCAGCCACTGGCAGAAGATAATCAAGATTTTTCACTGACTTCCTTTTGTTTCTAGCACCCTCCTAAATGACCCAAAGCACCCTCCCCTCTCTCCATATAACTTGAGTTGCTGACAGGGAGAAAGAAGTCTGTTCTCCTCTTAGTCAGATACCTTTTCCCTGGAGTTTTATCCTCACCTGATATATCAGGGATGGGGGAGAGGAGCCCTTCCCAGTGGCCCAGAGGATCAATAACTCACAGTTTCCTGTTTTGGCTTCCTCCTCTCTCTGTCCCTGACTCTCCTGTTAGTCGTGAAGCAGTGTCTTGGTTGCTGTACACCAAAGCAGGTTGCCAAGGCTACCCTAGACTCCATCTCATTTGTTTTAGTAAGAGCTAAACTTTATCTGTGTACACCATTGGCCATGTTCCCCATTTTTTCCCAATGTTTTTAATGAAAAATAACACCATGCATTTTTTCTTCTCAATCATGCTTCAGTGCAGCAATTAACCAGGACATTTTTAACTAGGGGAATTTGGTGCTGGGTGTCTAGGAATTCCTGCCATTCCCCCACTCCACTATAATTCAGAACTGATCCACCATGGAAGCTTTCTCTAAAGGATGGGAGAAAATGGGGACTAAAAAGTTGCAGCAGAGAAAGTGGGATGCTCCCACGTTCAAATGGAGACAGAACTGATGTATGCCTGCTCCACTTTCCCCTTTCAAATCACAGGAGGGGATCTCCAACTGACCAAACAGCTAATAAGTAGAAGACTAAGGAAGAAAGAGCATCTGGAGAATCATGTTTGTAGTTTTTTAACTTGAAGGATGATGGAATGGAGTTTCAGTGAGAAAACCCATAGTATTCATCACACATATAGAATGACTAACACTAGATTTATTATGCTTTTTGGATACTGCTAGAGCAGCAGAAGGAGGAAGTAATAGGTATGGAACTATGAAAAGCATCAGGATTTTTGCTTGCATCTATATTATATTTCTTTATAAAAATTATTAGGTTAAACATTGTATAAGTTTGAGTAAGATAAACACAGATATTAGGTATTTGCATGTTCATTGTATTATTCCTAAACTTGACTGTATATTTTATATGTTTTAGGATAAACCAAACATTTATTCTTTTGATGAAAGTTTTATGACTTTGGAAAATATCCTTTTTGTCTAATTGAAGATTAATAAGACACTATAAACTTAAATTGAGTATAATTATTTACTTGGGTCCTTGGTAGCCTTTAAATTCAAAAGATCTTTCTGCATAGACACATGACCCATTAGAAAGTTTAAACTTGAAATAAATGCTGTCAGCATATTTCTAGAAGTGATAATCTGCCATATTTGTTTAAAAAATATACCTGAATCCTTGCAATTAATTATAGTGTGATTACATTTTAAAATGGATATGTGTGCTTTTTTATCCAAGACTCATGAATCAGTCTAATATCTTCTGCTTCTGCATTTGCATTCAACAAATTTGACTATTTGCCTTTATCTTAGGAGAGCAGGATAAAGTTTAATGTTTTAATGTTTAAAGCTTATCATTCAACTAGTAATCATTGTTCACCAAGCATAGGTGGGATACAGTTAGCAGGTTTTTTGTATAGTTTAGAAGGAGTTAAGTTTACTGCTCTGAGAATCATTTCTCTGCTTGGCATCACCATGGTGACCACACAAGTTTGTGTCCTTAGAGTTTTCTAAAGAAGGGTCCTTACTGATCCTTGAGACTTTCCCTGAATTCCTTTAATAGATTATCAAACCAATTAACTGCAGGTTACAAGGGAGCTAAATAAAGTTTTAACTCATGATAATTGGGAGGTGATTTAACAAGTCTGTCTGGGTGCTCAGCTTTCCCAAAGTTCATTAAAAGTTTTATGCCACAATCCCAGGTGCCTGATTTAATACATTTCTGAACATTGTTCTTCCAATTACCATCCTTCCCTCCCTTGCTTGGACCACAGACACAAAGTTACCAGCAATTAATTCTTTGCTGTTTTCATTAGTGGATATATTATCTCCAAGGGTGTAGAGTTATATAGGTTTCAGAGTAATTGAAAGTTCAAGTGTCCTTCAAATTATTTTTAAAACTTTTGTTAAACATATATTGAGTAAAAGAAGATACCACAGGCCCCCTCAACATATTTCAGGATGTATATAAATTAAAATATACACAATTGTAAGTACAATAAACCTATTGATGATTGGGAGGGATCATGCAGCAGCCTCTCATATATAAAAGTTTGGGGGGTGCTATTATTCTTAGTCTCTCTTTGCTTCTTAAGATGCTAATATATAGGTATTTAAAGAAACTTAACAAAAGCCCATTAGCCAATCATTTAACTCAGTTACTATATTCACAGACAATAAGAGTTATTAAACTATATCATTTCTGAGATCTGTTTCATCTTTCAATTTAGTTTTCTTTATTAACTTTCAATGATAGATATCCTATAAAGTACTGGAGAGCAATGACAGGGTGGATTAATGTAAATGATGAGGATATTTATCCAGGGTCTCAGAATCACAACTTCCCAGCTTTGATTCTCCATAACCCCTCATTTGAAGATCTTTCTGAGAGAAATATACACAACATCAATGACAATCAAACAAATCCTTTCTTTAAAACATGATTTATTTGTTTGTTTGTTTTTTTCAAATTCCTAATTTAGTTGCTTCAATGTCTTGACTAGATGCTAAGCAGGCTAAATTCCCTCTTTGCCCATTTCAGACTGCATCGAGAGACAAGCTCAATTCTCATATATATATCCTAGTGCCAAAGTGCATTAAATTTACTATTCTTTATAGCTTGAAATGGAGTTGATGGTCCAGGTAAGTCATGCATTAATTGTTTTTATTTAAAATTTTATTTTTATATCAATTTTACAAGTTAGTTAACACAAGATAATAACTACAATAACAATAAATCTGCTTTAGTTGGTGGTGACACTCCCTCTCTTATTTTTGTTCATTCCTCAATCTTGAGGGATTTAGGTTGAGGTCCACTCTGACTGCTTCAGGCTGAGAAGGGATGCAGCTATTATGAGGTACAGGAATGCAATTCCTTTGCTTGTAGTTGAAAATATTCCTTAGTTTGGGGATGGGACTGGTCCATCATCATCCTGTTGTTAATTGTCCAGGGCAGGCCTGGAGAGCTGGAAGTTAGGAGTTGGCCACATATCTGCTGGGTTTCAGGGCTCAACCAGGATAAGGACATCCCAAAGGTTTTAAGTCTCTGAGAAATATACTTAACAGGTATTTTGAAAATGATAGGTTCAAATAAAAGAAGTAGAAGAATCATGATTAAGGGATTTATAAATCAGTATAATTATGTTATATTGGGGATTTAACATTTCCTATATTCCCAGATAGTGCCCAACGAAGGAGTTTTGATTTTATGTGGCTGTGTGGCTTGCCTATGGTGTCTAGAATTTCCTAGGGTCATCAGGAACACTTTTGTTTGAGGTTATGTTTACTTTGGCAGTTTGTGACTTTTGGCTGAGATCTGCATAAGCATAACCTCGGCAATGACTTCCAAACTCACCTTGAAAAATCTTAGCCATAAAACCATTTTATTTAGCATTTTCCCCTTTTGACCAAGGTCTTTCTGAGTTTGCTAGATAATTCTGTTGTTTTCTAAAGTGGTTGCACCTATTTACATGTCCAGCAACCATTTTGAAATTTTGTTTGTTTCTAGATAATTTATGTCATTGTGAAACAATTTTAAAAATTTTACAGTGGACTGACTTTGAGGATATGTCTTTGTGTTTTTAGTTTTTATTTCCCAGATTATTGTGGTTGAACAATTTTTCATTTATTTACATAACATTTTCATTTTTTCCTTGAAAAAATGCTTGTTCAAATATTTTACTCTTTTTCCCCTAGAGTTTGTCTGCCTTTACTTTCTTAATTTGTCAAACTTACCTATGTAGTCAAGAAACTAGTTGTTTATGCAAGCTCTATTCAATAGACCTTAATCTCATAAATGCACTATACTCATTTTATTTCCCTTCCTGGGGTTCTGTTTTCATACTTAGACAGGAAACATCATTGGATATGCTTGGCATCCCTTCATAGGCAAGATAGAAATGAGGAATTAATATATGTTATCCCATGGATATCATACCCATTCTCCTGCCCAGGAGGACTCTGTACATGAACATTAAATGGGTTTTCAGAAAATGATCACGTGAAATGAAACTATTAGTGGCACTTTGTTGTGGCCAGCTGGGAATGCACTTACAGTCTTTTTTTCCTGCCCCTTCTCCTTTATCCCTGCTCTCATATATAGTTCTTTCTAATGAAGTAGTAGTACCTATGGCTTTTGCTCAAGCTTTGCTTTTTGGGGATTGTAAACAAGATGATCTGTTAGGAGGAGTGGCCCTGAGAGTAGACCCTCAAGATAAGACACTATTGTTGGTGGTGAGTGGAGTGGATACACCTGGTATGTAGAGGGCTAACCTTGTGGTTAAATGGGATAAGAATTAGATTAAATGTGCAAATTAGGGATATGTGGTAGGTATAGCAATTTATTGGAATGAGGTCAATGAAAATTGTAAGGATTTCCTAGTAATCATTGTTAATAATAATTTAAGATTGAAAAGAAGAAGCTATTACTTTAAATCATCCAACTGTTATTCCAATTCAAGACATTCTGAAGAAAAAAACAGAGGGTCACTGAAGCAGCTGTTGGAAGACCCTCATATTCAGTCATAGGAAAAATATGACAAAAATTATCTTCCAAGAGTTTGTTGTAAGGATGGTAGAGCTGCACTAAAGGTCAATTCATCTTCTCATTAGGTCTATTGTATCAAAATCAGGGTGCTGATGGGAAAAGAGCAGGACCCTACACCTAAGTGAGTACCATTTAAGTGGGAGAAGTAAGTCTGAAAATCATGAAAAATTTTTTTTCTTCAGTTTCATTTAGCAGAGTCGTATTTTATATGAAACCTTCATGACATCCTCTATCCTTCCCTGCCTCACACTTTGCTTTACAAAACCCTGCTTCATTGGAATGGCAATCCACAGCCAAATAATACCTGAATGAATTACCCTGGACTCAGCTTTATGGAGAATCCAGAGAATGGAAGTTTCTTTCTGAAATTTGATTTCTGCCTATTAATCTATCATTTTATATTGTCTTTATTACTGCCAGGGGAATACCTGCAAATTTATTCTACGTATTTAACATTGTTCTTTCCCTTTTTGACCTTGTTTGCATTGATAAAAATGTTCATAGCTTTCCAATTACACTTATGATGACTAATTTTGGATTTTGTTTGTCACTATAATAAATAATTTGATGATCTGGAGAAAAATATAAATAAAACAATTTTGAATCTTCAATCCAGGGGCATTTATTTGAGACTTCATTAATGTCCTTCTCAAATATGTAACATTTTCTAGCAAGAACCTCTCTTAATTCCCTTTAGTTTAAATACTTCTTGGTTGGTTTTTAATTATGTTAAAAGCACATTTTGGCTTGTCACCCAACATGATATCTAGCAACTTAACATTAATTTGCAGATACAATATAGTATTCTTTTAGTTCCTTTCCCTTTTGCCCCTGCCAGAAGAAACCAACATACTGTACCCAGTATTCAGAATCAACTTGTTGCATTTCCATTTAGCTGTATCTCATCTAAACATAGCTATTAAAACATCTTTGCTTAATTTTAATATTTATAAAATTTTTGAATTTAACCTTATTGTATATACTCTTTTGATATTGTACTAAAGAGATTCACCTTATTTATTTATATATTTATTTTTTTGATGGCTGCAGTGAACTAATTTTGACTGTTGCAAAATATTCCATTCCACTACAAGTTATTGTTCTATTTTTCTTTGGATATATCTTTAGTCTTTCCATATGTATCTGTAAAGAAGAGTGTTGTGGAAAAACCCCTTATATGAATCCTAGTGTAATTGGAGAAAATTGCCCTTGGATACAGACACGAGAACATAAGTGATAGACTGAATGGAATGTGAATTTTCAATATATAAGATAGTGCCCAACATTTTTCCAAAGTCATCATACCAGCTTGCGTTATCATCAGCAATGCTGAATGGTTCTACCCATGCACATGCTTGCAAATACTTTATATTTTCTAAATATTTTACTTTCTTCTTTTTGAATGGGGCTAAAATTACATCCCTGACTACAATTTCAGATGTTTATCAGCCATGTTGGTCTCCTTTTCTATTAAATAGCTGCTTATGTCTTTTTCTTAGAAGAGATCAAAAAGAGGGATGATTTTCTTTTTAGTATTTTGTTTTGTTTTCCTGGAATTTAGACAAAAATTTTAATTTCTTAATAAACATAAGTGTACAGAGGAATATATAAGAAACTACCATAAACCCATCAAATGTTACTTTATCTCTGGCCCCCTCAACACATCTACAGGCTCTTAATTCTTTAGAAGTATTTAAAGCAAATCTTGCATATATTATCACTCTTTATTGTATATCATCTCTAATTTATAGTCAAACTCCCAGTTTTAAATAATCATGATAACTTATCATGCTAAGAAAATTGATAGTATTTACACAGTATCATACCCTATCTTATCCATAATCAGAAAATATATGATTATTTAAACCATTTTTACAACGTGTTTATTTGGATCATGATAAAAAATACAGAATTGCTCTTATTTTCCCATAGGTGGGAATGGTGAATGATTGTTTTATAAAGGAATCTTCTGCCTGTGCTCTCAGCCCCACCACATGTGTTCAGCCCCCAATGAAGGTCAATCTGTCAATATGTAAAAGGCTAGAAGTGTCACAGAAAGAAAACTTTTGACAGAAACCCTCAAGCAACCACTGGTGAAAGTCAATCAAGTTCAAAGTGTTTCATCGCCCTCACCAGATGTCAGGGATGATTTTGAAGAATTTATTTCATACATTTAGTGAAGGTGAGCCATGGGTTAAGGCTGTGTTTGCAAACTGTGATGATTTTCATAATAATGCACACTTTATCAACCCTCTATCAATTTCTTATGCACTTACTATCAAACAACCTGTTTCATACCCCTAACTCAGAGTCTGCTTCTGGGAAATTCTAAGCTTGGACAAACTTGACCTATAATGATGCTACTAAAACCTTAAAGACTTTGTTCTATAGAATGATGCATATTATTTATTTGACTGATTTCTTCTGCCTGGTTTCACTTAAAATGTTCTTCCTCATAAATTCCTCCTTTTTATTTTATATTATTTAATTTATGAGAACTAGTAATTAAACTAGAGGCTTAATTAGGTTCTGGTTCTTGTTCAGTGATACTATCCAAGGCTACTGTCAAGTCTTCAAGAGCCAGCTCATCCTATAGGGCAGTTAGTAATCATCCAGAGCTATCTGAATCACTTCTTTGAGTGACCCAGGAAACCAAAAGACTGGAAGAGAATGGAAGGGTGAGACTGCACATCTGCAGTGAAGATTCCTGATTAGAGGTTTCCATACAGTGGATGTCAGTATCAATCCTCCACTGGTGTTGCAGGCCACTTCAAGAGTGATTCTGTGGCTGAAGTTGGAAGGTCCGTTTCCCATAAATGAGGGAGGAAGAGATGGTCAGGCAACAATTTAGCTACTGATTAGTAAATTCAGCTGGCTAAAGTATACTCCTGAGAACTGCTAAAGCTTGAACCTGTCCAAGTCAGAAAGAGGCCAGTAGCCACATTTTTAACTTCACTGCTGGCATAAGGGGAAGCAGGGGTGACTGAAAATCACAGTGATGGTAAGGACTGGCTTCTTTCCACCCACTTTAGATTGCAACCCTAGCCTAGGCTCCAGCCCCAACTCCTGCAAGGAAGAAGCTAGATGGGGTGGAGGGGGGGACTGCATCAGACTCTCTGAGCAACTGCAGGTGCTTTTAGCCAGCACAGACAGGATAGTTGGACACCTTGGGCTTTATCTCCACACCCCAATAGGATAAGACTGCAGCCATGTTTCCTCAGCCTCTCTAAGAAACTGCAAGTGCTTTTGGCCCACACAAACTTTTTGAGCACTTGGTACTCCATACCCACCCTCCTATAGGTTAGGAGAAGGATGGTCTTTCCTCAGCCTGCATGAACTGGACTGTTGGACATGAGTAGCTCCATCCCTACCCTAATATGACAAGAGGGATGTGATGATCCCCAGCCTCTCTGGACAACTACAGGCACTTGCAGCATGCACTAACTGAAATGTTGAGAGCCTGTGGATCCACACTCACTCCATAGTAGGAAAGGTGGTGTCTGGTGTTTCCTCATCCTCTCCAGACAACTGCAGGCATATTTGACCTGCACAGACTGTACTGTTTGGTGCCTGTGTTTCCATCCCCCACCCCTTAATATGATAGTAGCGGACTGGTCTTCCCTCAGCTCTGTGGACAACAGCCTATGCTTTTGGCCGACACAGATTGGTTTCTTGGATACCTGTGATTCCATCCTTACCCCTTAAAAAGCAGAAGAGACAGTACTACCTCAGCTTATCAGGATAACTGCAAGTATTTTTGGCCCACGTGGATATGATTCTTGGGCACTCCAGAGGGTCCATTCCCATCCCTGGTAGGGGAGGAGGGGGAGCCAGGACTATGTCAATCTACCTGGGCAACTGTTGTTAGTATTGGCCCATACAGCTTAGTTTCCTGCCCATAACTGCAGCTCCCTCCCTGCCCCAAGCAGGGGAGGAAGTGGCATGAAGCTTCACCAATCTCTCTGGGAAACTACAGATTATATTGACATGCATAACTTGGATTGCTACACAAGGCTGCAACTCTATCCCTACCCCTGGCAGGGGAGAAGGGTGGGAGAAGATTCATTGGTTCCTGGGGTAATGCAGGGAGCATCAGCCTCCACAGATTACAACTGTGGAGTTGTACAATAGTACAACCAACTACATTCTCAGCTGCTACTACACAACCAGAAAGGGAGAAAAGAGCAAGAAGGCCCTAACTAAAGAAAGAAATTGCACCCAGAATACGTACATATAAAAAGCCAGATGCCAACAAACCAACAAAAAATTGCAATTCATACCAAGAAATAGGAAGATATGGTCCAGTCAAAGGAAGAAGATAAGCACCAAGATGACATAAAGGAGTTGAGACAGCTAATACTGGATGTTCAAACCAATCTCCTTTTAAATTCAATGAGATGGCCAAAGAGATTAAGGATATTAAGAAAACACTGGGTGAGCACAGAGAATTTGAAAGCACACAAAGAAATAGAGCAGATCTTATTTCTAAGAAACACAGAGTAAATGAAATAAAAAATACGCTGGAAGCATATAACAGCAGATTTGAGGGGACAGAAGAAAGGATTAATGATATTGAAAACATGGCCTCTGAATGCAAACATACAAAAGAACAGATGAAGAAAGAAATGGAAAAAATTAAACAAGGTCTCAGGGAACTTAATGGCAAAAAACATGGAAACATATTTGTCATGGGTGCTCCAGAAAGGAAGAGAAAGGAATAGGGGCAGAAGGAATATTTGAAGAAACAATTATAGAGAATTTCCCAAGCCTATTGAAGTACATAGAAATGAATGTCCAAAAAGCACAATGTACTCCCATGCAAATGAATTTGAACAGACCTACAAGAGAACATAATAATCAGAAGGTCAAATGCCAAAGACAAAGAGAGAATTCTGAGAACAGCAAGAGAAAAGTAGTGTATCACATATAAGAAATACCCAATAATATTAAG
Organism: Cabassous unicinctus; assembly: GCA_029593785.1. Classification (NCBI taxonomy): domain Eukaryota; kingdom Metazoa; phylum Chordata; class Mammalia; order Cingulata; family Chlamyphoridae; genus Cabassous; species Cabassous unicinctus. Next base: position 5,512 of record JAQZBX010038414.1, on the reverse strand, counting down.
TGCTGCTGTTTCATCAGAAACCACAGAGGAAAGAAGGCAGAAGTATGATATTACTAAAATACCACAAGAGAAAACTTGCCAGCCAAAATCTTATATCAAACAATATTGTCTTTCAAAAATGAGGATGAGTTTAGAATATTCACAGATAATCAGGAACTGAGAAAGTTTGTAACCAAGAGACTAACAGCAGGAAATACTAAAAAGAGTGCTACAATTTGAAAAAAAAAAAAAAAACAGGAGAGAAAAGCTTAGAAGAGAGTTTATAAGTGAAGATTATATCAATAAAAGTGACTAAAAGTGTAAAAAGAATGATGAAAACAGAATATGACAGATAAAACCCAAAAGGAGAGAATGGCTTCTTCAATAAGTGGTGCTTGGAGAACTGTATATCCATATCCAAAAGAATGAGAGATGAACACCGTCTCATACCTTACACAAAAATCAACTCCAGATGGATCAAAGACCTAAATATAAAAGCCAAGAACACAAAGACCTTCGAAGATAATGTACGAAGCATCTACAGGACGTGTAATAAGAAATGGTTTCATGAACTTCACACACAAGGCACAAGCAGCAAGAGAAAAAAATAGATAAATGAGATCTCCTCAAAATTCAAAACTTCTGCACCTCAAAAGACATTACCAAGAAAGTGAAAAAGCTGCCTGCCCAATGGGAGAAATATTTGGCAACCATATATCTGATAGGAGCCTAATATCCAGCATATATAAACAAATCCTACATGTCAAAAATACAACAAACAATCCATTTAAAAATGGTCAAGCAACCTGAGAAGACACTTCTCCAAGGAAGAAATTAAAATGGTTAAAAAGCACATGAAAAGATGCTAAACATTGCTAGCTACTAGGGAAATGCAAATTAAAACTACAATGATATACCATCTTACACCCATTAGAATGGTGGCTATTAAAAAACAAACAAAAAAACCCAGCAGACTATAAGTGTTGGAGAGGATGTGGAGAAATGGAAAACCTCATCTACTGCTGGTGGGATTATAGAATGGTCCAGTCACTATAGAGAACAGTTTGACAGTTCCTCAAAAGTCTAACTATAGAACTTCCGTATGGTTCACTGCTGGATATACACCATGAAGAATTGAAAGCAAAGACGTGAACAGATATATGCACACCAATGTTCATAGCAGCATTGTTCACTATAACCAAAAGTTGGAATCAACCTAGGTGCCCTTCAAAAGATGAATGGATAAAAAAAATGTGGTACATATATACAATAGAATATTACTCAGCTGTAAGAAGGAATAAAGTGCTAACACATGGGATAACATGGATGAATGTTGAAGACCTTATGTTGTGTGAAGCAAGCCAGGCATTGAAGGATGAACAGTACATGAGCTCACTGATATGAATTAAAGAAATTGAGCAGTCTCTGAGAGCTATTGTCTGTAAGAAAAGTTTATAATAAATAGAAAGAGAAAAGAAGGTTGTGAGCCATCACTCATACAGACGTAATCTATGGCAAAGTGATAGAGTGCAGTTGTGTATTGAAGGGATAGGACAGGAGGGTAGTGATAATATTAGGTTGGGTGGTGCAGGGTTGACAGGTGGGTAGATTGGGAAGGGTAGGTTTGAAGGTCCAGGATACTGGGGGAAGGGTTGGGAGAGGGACCAGGTAAACAATGGGGATTTTTTGTGTATGAGGTTGAAAGTAAAGATTTGGGAATGCTCTTATGGCAATACGACAAGGAAGGGTTACTAGTTTAGGGTGTAGGTTTTGGGGGGGGGTGTTCAGGACAGGGTGCACCTGGATCAGGCTTGTAGGGACTGTGTGAGTGTTCATTCTGTCATAATATGTTGTACCAGTGGGTGGATAACCACATAATGAGCAGGAAATAGTGGGACTCCCATCTTTGGGAGGACCGATTTGTTCAGAAATAGACAGGTAGGAGTCTCTCAAGAACAAGGGTGGTTCCTACTAGGAGAGGACAAGCTAGTGTGTCAAGACCTCTTGTTGCATGTAACTACCAATCTTGTCATCCAACGAGGTAAGCCAGGGGTTGTCATGAGCCCCAGTGGGATAGGGTGGGAGGAATTGAATAGATCAAACAGGGAGTATTTAGTGGTCAGTGGAAATGTTTTTCATTACCATACATTGAGGAACACAGGATATGGTAAATATCATCAAAATTTATAAAAGGGTATGGTCTAAAATGTAAACCATAGTGTAAACAATTGACAATGTTTAGTAGCTATGTTTCACTATATATATATATATATATATAAATTATAACAATGCTACCATCCACATATAAAAGGATATTAGTATGGGGGAAGGAAAGGGGGTGGATGTTGGGTATATGAAAGTCTCCTGTATTCTGTGGGTGACTTTGTTGTGAGTTAAAACTTCTTTGAAATCAAAATCAAAAATAGTGTGACACTGGGGAATGAGAGAGGGAAGGTTCCACGGTACAGACTGGACAACAGATATTGCAGTGATTAAAGGGAAAAGGTAAAAAAAATAAATAAATATTTTTCATTTTTTTAATATCCCAAACTTTTAATTTAATTTTTTAAAAATTTTTATGTATTTTATCTTTTACATATATACTTGTCATTATTATTTCATTTTCTATTAATTGTTTTCAGCTATTTTAATGGCTTCATCTTTGAAGAAGCTTTGGATCACAGAGGGGTTGCAGCTGGGGTAGGGGAGGATCGTTGGTGTGGGGGGTATCAGGGATGGGAGATGCATGGGAGGAAGTTCACCTAAGCATGAATATAAGGTATATAAAAATGTTCAAATGTTCAAATATTCTTGGGGCATTGTCACAGTGGGTGGAGAATCACTCAATAAATGAGAGAATACTGAATTCCCATCCTGGAGAGCTCTGCAACATTCTCTAAGGGTGCAGCGACAGTCCCCCAAGTGGAGGGGCAATGATGGGCAAAGGAGGATGATCCACTGTTGGGCCCTTGATATTGATGACAAGCCTTATGAGTCTTTGCTCTTGAAATTGAAACTTAGCCTACTGTTGTGGTATGTCTAAGGGTTAAATCCTGAGAACCTCTTTGTTGCTCAAATGTGGCCTCTCTCTAAACCAAACTCAGCATATGAATGCATTATCTTCCTCCCAGCATGGGACATGACTCCTGGGGATTAGCCTCCCTAAAGGATTTCTACCAAGTGCCAATTGGCAATGCAACTGGAAAAAGAACTTGAAGGGGGAAAAGCTAAAGACAAATGAGTTTATATGTTTAAGAGACTTCAAAATGAGTCAGGAGGTCATCCGAGAGGTAATGCTTACACACATCTCAGTAGGATCTCATAGAATTCCAAAGTGCATATCACCCCAAATAGTGAGGCTCCTGAGGGCTCTGGAGACACCCAGGTGCTGTGTCAGGGCAGATATCTCTGGAGTTTGGTGCCTTGCCAGTTGGCCCTACTTTGGAGTTTGTGCCCCTGAGAGTGACAGAGTTGGAATCAACTATGTTTTTCCTGCATGTGGCTCAACTCTCCCTTGTACTGAAATATATACTTGGTGCAGGAGTTTGTAGGTGTACGTCCAGACACATGAGTCTTTGTGATGTCCATGTGCAGCTGGTCCCAGAACCTTGGTGGAGGAGCAACTCCTACTCGACAGCTCATTGGACTCACCCAGGACTACTGGTGGGGAGATGATGATGGACAATGGCCATCCCAGGGAATGCAGAGCATCTGCAACTGCAGCCAGGATACTCCCATCCATCTTCCTGATGGGATATAAGCTCCTCTCAATTGGAAGTGGAGTGGACATCACCATCCCAGACTCCTCAGGATGGAGGGAAGAGCTATGGACTAGAGTGGATTTACTGATATTCTACTATAGACATATTGTGAATCAAGCAATGGAAGAAATGACAACATTGAGGTGGAACCATTGGCCACTGGAGGCTCTGAGGGCAGGGAGAGAGAAAAGCAGTTGTAATACAGGGTTTTTTTGGGGACCCAGGAATTGTCCTGAATAACATTGCAATGACAGACATAGGCCATTTTATATCATCATATAACATGCAGAATTGGGTGGAAGAGAGTAAGATCTACAATGTGAACCATGGCCCATGCTTAATGGCAAAGCTCCAGGATGTATTTATGAATTGCAATTAAGCTGCCATACTAATGAAGGATGTTTATGTGGGTGGTTGTGGGAGGTGTGGGAGGTGGGTCGTATGGGAATCCCTATTTTGTTTGTTTAACATTTAGTAATCTAAGTATCTTTAAAAAAATTTTTTTAAATATATTTTAAAAAAGAAATTAAGAAAATCTAAAAAAAAGAAAACACTTATATTCTTTCTATGCAGTGATAAATAATACAATTTTGTTAATTAGCCTTCTAAATTACATATATTTGCCAAATCTAAAAAAAAAAAAGACGGAGTAACTGTATTTTTATCAGATGAAATAAACACTAAAGCAAAACTATTAGAGACAAGTAAGTACATTATATCTGAATAAAAGGAACAATTTACTAAGAAGAAATAACAATCATAAATGTATATACACCTAATATGTCCCAAATTACATGAGACAAACACTGGCAAAACTGAAGGGAGAAAAAGATGTTTCTACAATAATAGATATGGACTTCAATACAACACTCTCAGCATTGTATAGAACATCTGGGCAGAGGATCAATAAAGAAACAGATATCTTGAATAATATGATAAATGGACTAAATCTAATAGACATATACAGGACATTACACCCCAAAACAGCAGGATATATATTATTCTCAAGTATTCAAGGAACTTTTTCCAGGATAAACTGTATGGTGGGTCACAAACCAAGTCTCAATAAGTTAAAAAAGATAGAATTTATACAAAGCACTATCTCTGATCATAATGGAATAAAATTGGAAAACAACATGCATAAAAGGGGAAATTTCACAAATACATGGAAATTAAACAACACACTCTTAAGCAATCATTAGGTCAAAGAAGAAATTGTAAGATAAATCAATAAATATCTTGAAACATAGAAAATGTGAGCACAAAATATCAGAATCTATGAAATGCAGGGAAGGCAGTGTTGTGAGGGAAATTTGTAATCCTCAAAGGCTACATTTAAAATTAAGAATGAGATAAAATCAATGACCTAACTACACAGCTGAAGAAACTGTAAAAAACAACAGCAAACTATTCCCAAAGCAAGCAGAAGAAACAAAATAAAAAAATCAGATCAGAAATAAATGAAATTAAGAACAGAAAAACAATAGAGAGAATTAACAAATCCAAAAGTTCATTCTTTGAGAAGGTTAACAAAATTTACAATTAGCTAGACTGACAAAGGAAAAAACAGAAGATGCAAATAAATAAAAACAGAAATGAAAATAGGGATATTACAATGACCCCACAGAAATAAAGAGATCATAAAATGATACTATGAACTACTCTATGCCAAAAAACTAGACAACATAGATGAAATGTAAAATTTCCTATGAATGTAAGAAACAACCAACACTGAACTTGAAAGAATAGATGACCTCAAGAAAAGTAAAATA